>MDJU01000390.1:0-30392 GCA_001721665.1 Trichoderma pleuroti
AGATGTGAGGAACAGAAGCACAGGACACAGAGGCCATGTGCGTGATGCTGAGACGCCCAATGGCTGGCCGTGGATGAAGCGGCAAACGTTGCCACGACGTTGTGGATTCGACAGTCTCTTGCAGGGTCAGGGTCTTTTGCGTCAAGCCTTTTTTTTACCATAATTTTTTTTTCCCTTTTCCAATTTTTTTTTCATTCGTTTACTGTACAGCACTGGTCGAGGTTCCGGAGTTGGCAGTTGATCTCATGCTCTCTCTCTGCCGGCTCGCGTTTGCCGGACTTGGCAGCTTGGCTCTTGGCGACAAGTAGTACATGCAGCTACGCGGATTAGTGCTAGTAGCAGCAGGTACATGGCGTCCAAGCAGTACAAATTACATCAAATGACTTACATCAGTGCAGCAGACATTCCAAACAGTCGGCGGTGATGATCTCTGGACCGTGCTTTGCTGCTCAGTGGGCTATTACGTTACATGTACGGAGTACACACAGATCATGGCTGGATTCATCTGATACACAGCGCTACTCATGTCATGGCACAGTCTGGGGGTGCGGAGGACATGACTCCATGTTCCATATCAGCGTGGAGAAGCCCTGGCAAAAAGTCCCCCGGGTAGATATGATAGGTGACCATGCCGGGCAGAATGCGGACAAGTGAGAAAAAAAACAGGTGAAGAGAGAAAAGAAAACAAGTGGCTGTTTGCCAGGATATGGCACTGGCCCCGGCAATCGAGTGGGCATGCAAGTCTTGCAAAAAGTGTTGAAACACCAACGCTGGCCTCTCAAGCTGGCATCTTTACCACGTTGACACCATCATCCCACGCGTCTGACCTCGCCGGCTTCAGCTCCATGCGGACGGCAGCCGCTTTTGGTGAATGAGGCACAAGTCCGTCGAATAGTCGCGTCAATAGCGCTCACGATCGGATGTCATGGCGAGACTTGCAGTCCGATCTGAAGCCCTTTTCGGCCGAGCTCTCGGACAGACCGCCCGAAGAAGCATCAACAGAGTGCCGAAAGCGTTGACCGAGCGGCTGCCGGGGAGGAAGAGGCGGCAGAGTTTTGAAGAGCGAGATGCACACCTGGCGATGCACGTGGATGGAATGAGACGTCGGTGTTGGTGTTGCAACAGCTGAGGTGTGGTGTTTTTCCTCGTCAAGTGAACTGAACTGAACTGAGTCGGAGTGGCCGAACCTGTCAGCGCTATCTGGGAGAGTCGATGACAGGGACGGCCATGCACCAAACCGCGGTTAGTTGCACCGGCGAGGGCGCTAAACAGGCCTGCAGCAGTGCGCTAATCCCGACTCTTACAGAGGGGCGCTGTTGGTTCGAGGTTGTGCGCTATCGCGAGTTTGACGCAACGGGCTCAGCTGGGTCTTGTCCTGATCAGCGAGTTTGACGCCTTCCATCAGACGAGCCAAACATGGCGGGGCTGATGCTCGAACATGCTGATAGTGACGAGTAGTGTCTGGTAGTTTTGGGAGCCATGCGCCCGTCTTTGAGCGAGCAAAGATGAAGGGCATCCATGGATCTCCAATAGAAGCTGGTCGATGAGAAACGTTGCTGAGAGGGTGGAGAGTTGGTGGGGTTAAAGGATGAGATTGAAGAGGGATACATGTCGGTAGGTGTAAAGCACCGTATGGATGAATGTATCGTATCGTCCAGCACTGAACAACGAGCAAGAAACCTCCAATGGAACAAAACGGATTCATGCCAGGCATCAAATCTTGTGCTGCAAGCCGCTGGCTTGGTCTCCGGCCCGTCCCACAGCCAAGCACAGCCAAGCCCGGCCAAGCACAGCTGATTCGAGAAGGCGGAGAAACGTGCAGCCGTATCCAGCCGCATGCGACGAAAAAGGTTGCGCCGTTCCGAGACAGACCAGCCCAAGTTGCACCTTTGGCTGCCGCTCATTGATGAATTTGAATACATGTGTTCAGTGAATTTGATACTGGTGATGTGTGGAATAGATGGAGCAGAAAGTCTACATTTACCTCGTGTATCTTACACTGGCACAATGCATTCATTACCTTGGGCTCCCATCGCCATCTGCCTGGCATGTGATTACAGTAAACCCGCCAACGCCATCTGGAACTTTCGTACTGTAGGTGGGTTGGCTGCTAGCGCGCTACTTGCAGCCCCCGCCAAATCTCCATACACCGCCCACGTCGCCCGCAAACATTTGACCCATCCATCCGACCCAACCTCCAGCGCCATCTATCCATGGTTCATCACAGGTGGACCACCAGACAGACGCCTTTTCCTCCATCCCGTTCGAACCCTGTTTGCCTGTGCTGCTTCAACCTACGAGTACGAATGCCGCATCATTAGCTCATTTGTCTTACCTGTACATGCACCTCTGGCGTCCACAGGCTCCCGCTCTAGCGCCTTGAAAGCGATGAGGCTCGTCTCGACCTAGAGCTCCAGCTCCTCTGCAGCTTTGCCATGGCGCCTGGCGCAACACCATCATCGCCAGCCGTCGCCCATCATGTCCGGAATGTCAGTCTCTGCAACGCTCTTCTTCTCCCTCCTTCTCCTTCTCGCCCCTCCTCTGTACACAAATACAATGAGGACGGCACTTGTACTTGTACAATCTGCTGCGCCGCTTCTCCACCATCCAACGCGCGTTTCCTTCATGCTGGGCACATGCGCGCACAGGCCGGCTGACCTTGTTTTCTTGCTGCCATAGACGAGCAACAACTGACACCATTTCTCTGTCGCCTCAGCCGCGGGCCGCCCTCTCGAGATCGAGCCAAGACCCGGCCAAGAGCAGCTGCTTGAAGCGCTTCCTCGACATCGTCATCGCATCGCTGGCCCGCCGCTTCGACGCCATGAGCTCCTCGACAAAGGCCGCGCTGCTGCGCTTCGTCCGCTGGCTCGACTCGCCGCTGGGCCACGGCGTCCTCAAATGCACCTTGGCCTACACCATCGCCAGCCTGGCCACCTTCCTCACGCCGCTCTCCGACTTCCTCGGCACCCTCGACGGAAAACATGTCGTGGCAACAATCACCGTCTATTTCCACCCGGCCCGGTCCACCGGCTCCATGATCGAGGCCGTCCTCATTGCCGTCGTCGCCATTGCCTACGCCGAGCTCGTTTCCATCCTCTCCATGGTTGTCTCGGTCTTTGTCGGCTCCGTCATGGGTCTGGTCACGTTGGCGCATGTATTGGTCGTCATCCTCTTCATTGGCGGCGGCTTTGGCTTCATGGGATGGGTAAAGCAAAAGATGGCAAACCCGCTTGTCAATGTCGGCAGTACCCTGGCGTCACTGGCCATCATCTCCGTCGTTACCAAGGAAAACGCCGTCATCTCAAACGTCTTCTCCAACCAAAAGATTGTCCAGGTCTTCAAGATGCTCGTCATGGGCATCACGTCTACGGCTGCTGTCAACGTTTTGGTTTGGAGGGTGTCATCTCGCGATCTCTTGAGGACGTCCATGGCAAAGGCAACCACGTCGCTGGGAGGCATGCTTTCCACCATTTCTGCCAGCTTCCTAAAAGGAGTCGAGGAAGAGCAAATGTCTGCGGAATTCACTGCATCCTCAGCCACCTACGCAGCCACCTACCCGCAAATGCTCAAGAACTTGCGAGAGGCCAAGTTTGAAGACTATCTCCTCGGTCGAGAGAGGATTTACGTCTTGCAGCGATCCACTGTCAAGGCCATCGAGACCCTGGCTCGCTCCATAGGCGGCTTACGCAGCGCGGCCAATACCCAGCTGTCCCTTCTCAAGCTGGCCGAGTCAGACGATGTGCCGCCTCCCCTGACGCGCTTCCTGACAGTCTCGTCACTGGGGGATTTCGAAGGCATATCGCCTAGTAGTTCGAGCCCGAGAGCTGCACATGTGTCAAGCAGGCCTAATTCGCCAGGACAACGGCCTGGTTCTGCCGCCCATGATCACGACGATGGCCCCACCCCGTCATCTCTCTTCAAGTTGTTTGTCGACTTGATAGGTCCATCGATGGAGGCTCTTACACAAAGCCTTGTCCTGATTCTCCGAGAGTCGCCTTTGGGGTCTGCCCCCAATTATGAGGTTCCCATTAGCGATGAACTGCGGCATTCGCTGACGGAGGCTCTTTTCCAGTTTAATGTGGCGAGATCCGATGCCCTAGGCAAGGTGTACAACATGATTGAACGAGAGAAATCCACTTCGAGGCGGATACAGGCCGGCTTAGAGGAAGTCGGTGCTGCCTGTGGGCATTTCAGCTTCAGTCTGCAGACGTTTGGCGAAGAAATGCAAAAGTATCTAGATATTCTCGACGATCTCAAGTTTGTCAACGAGCACAACAAACGAAGCTGGCGTTGGATACTCTGGTGGAGGAAGGACGATACCGCGGTGCAGGGCCGTAAAATGTCAAGCCTGCCGTTCGAATCATCACCCGAGGCCGAGAGCCTCATCAAACCCATCAGGAAGCGGGACGTTCCCAAAGGTATCCCGGACTCCATGGTTCTCCGTAGAGACACCTACAATTGGCAAGCTGCACCTAATGCCAGCAAAATACTATCCGCGATTTCACAATCTATTCTGAGATTTGCGCGGAAAATTGCCCGCGACGACAGTAAGCACGGTGACCCATTCCCTTTGCCTCGTGTGAATAAACTAACCCGTTCTTCTCCCATCAGTTCTCTTTGGGCTCAAGGTTGGCATTGGCGCATCTCTTTGGGCAATGCTGGCCTTTTTAGAGGATACTCGAGACTTTTACAACCACTATCGTGGCGAGTGGGGGCTTTTGTCGTTTATGATTGTCTGCTCCATGACTGTCGGCGCTTCCAATACCACGGGCTGGGCTCGATTCATGGGGACATTCTTCGGTGCAGTCTTCTCCTTGTTCAACTGGACAGTAAGCCAGGGCAATGCGGCGGCACTCATCATACTTGGGTGGCTAGTTGCCTTTTGGAATTTCTATCTCATTGTCGCTCGAGGCAAGGCTCCGCTGGGTAGAATGACCATCCTGGCGTATAACGTGTCGACGCTGTACGCATACAGCCTGAGCCAACGCGTCGACGACGACGATGACGACGAGGGTGGCCTGCATCCCATCATGATGAAAATTGTAAAGCATCGAGTGATTTCTGTCACGGCGGGTATTCTCTGGGGCCTGATTGTGTGTAGGGTCATCTGGCCCATATCGGCCCGCAGAAAGTTCAAGGAAGGTGTCTCGATGCTTTACCTCCAGATGGGTCTTATCTGGAGGCGAGGGCCCCTTGCAATCCTTCTCCGCAGCGATTGCTCCGAAAGCTACCTCAAGTCTGGAGAGCAAGTTGCCATGCAGAGATACGCCAACCGCTTGGAGAGTCTGCGACAGTCGGCCGCATCCGAGTTTGAGCTTCGCGGCCCGTTCCCGCTCGAGACGTACGGCCGCATCATGCGGAGCACAAACCGGATCCTGGACAGTTTTTACGCCATGAGTCTCGTGGCACACCGCGATAGAACCCTCAGTGCGGGCGAGCGCGCCTTGTTGGAGTACACGGCAACGGAGCGAGCCGTCCTGTGCGACCGCATCTGCCACGTCTTTCAAGTACTAGCCAGCTCCATGATGCTGGAATACCCCCTGACCGATGCGGTCCCTAGCGTCATTGGCATTCGCGATCGGCTGCTCGCCAAGATTTTCCAGTTCCGCAAAGAGCACTCGATCGAAGCCATGGGACACCTTGGCTTCATCCCAGAAGGAGAGGTCGAGAATGGTGAAAGCAGCCATGATGCCGCCGCGGCTGTCACCCCCAGCGACGCTCCTGTTGGTGCAGTGGTGGCCGAAGAGAAAGACTACGCTCTCATCTATGCGTACACGCTGGTGACTGGCCAGGTGGCCCAGGAGCTCAAGATTGCAGAAAAGGAGATTGAGAAGCTGTTTGGTGTGCTCAGCGAAGAGTCTCCGCTGCTTGTGTAGCGGATGTGAGAGAAATAGTCGGCAAAAGGAGCAACAAAGGCGGCGCAATATTGGATACCCGTATAAATGGGCATCGATACCTAGAATGCATGCATACCTCACGGTGTAGAGTGTTTCATTTTTATTTTTATTTTCCGTTTTTACCTACGGAAATCGCTAGAAGCCGTTAACTCATGATGTAAATAAACCCTTATAACAAACGGTAATAATAATAATACTAATACATGATCCACTCCAAGAAAGGATAACATGACTGGATCAGATGTGATTTCATCAATGATTCGCCTTCATCTCAGCATCGTTCCATGCTTAGTTTGCCGCATCAGAGTCTGCGTGCTTGACTGAAGCTCCGGCAGCCGATACGCCAGAAAAGGGACACGTTCCCTGCGGTATCGCCTTGTCCTCTGCATCGGGAGATCCCTCCGCATTCGAATTGTCCTTCATGTCTTCGTCGCTTAGAATCTTCTTGCCGTGCAGGTATCCCTCGCGCTCAATCTCAATGTCGGAGTCGGGCGACTCGAACTCGGCGCCGTCTTTGACGTGCCACTTGGCCATGAGGTCATTTTGCACCCAGATGACCTTGTTGAGGGCCTTGACGAGGGCGATTTTGCGCTGGATGTGAAGGCGTGGGTGGGAGAGGATGGCCTCGTTCATGATGTCTTGGATGAAGCCTAGACAAGCACCCAGATGGACGTACTCGATGTGCAGGGGGTGTTTTCGTCCGAGGCCAACGTGCATCATGCTTTGTTCCCTCTCATGTTAGAGTTTGTTTTGTACATGCTTTATAAACACTCAGCTTCACATTGGAACGACTTACCCAACTTTATCGAGATACTCCCAAAACTCCATCTTGCTCGGGTCCGAACACAGCTTGTTCAGGTACGCCCGCAGGAACATCTTGCGATGCAAAATCTGCGGGCTGTTTTCATCGGGAATCTCATCGAGAGGGCCCTCGAATGATGTGCTTCTCGTGGTGAAGGCGCGGGCAGTAATATCGTACTGGAGGAGCTTTTTGTAGACAATGTTGACGACGGCAGGGATGAGAGCCTTGATGTATTTGGAGTCGCTGATGAGGGCATCAATGTCACCTAGAAAGACTGCGAGTTAATATCACTTCTTCACGAGATTGACTGGAAGATGTCATTGGTGTGCATGCAAGACGTACGGCTTGAAAAGTCGAGGAATGAGTGGAGATACTGGATTCGAATTTCCAGATTGGTGTACAGCTCCTCGCGCTGAATGTGTTTTATCGGCCTTGAGTAGGGGTTCATGGTGGCTTCAACTGTATTTTTATGACAAGACACGTTTTATTGTAATCTTTGAAATGATTCCGATTTGAATGCACTCCCGTATTGGATCACGGCGAGGGAAATGGTGATGTCAGTGTCGCGTTTAGGGTAAGTTGGTGGAGCGACACGAGAGCGAAAGCAGAGCAAAGAGTGTCTGAACAATTTCTTCCTTCTTTCAACAGATTGTCCACACGGGTTTTATTTATCAACCTTCTTGATCCAAAAACAAGACCATACGAACAATCAGATTACTGCTAACGATAAAAAAAAAACGAGCCATTTTCAGCATAAGCTGGGCTGAATATGCATGATTGAGAACGTCACGCCATATCGGGAATCGTGACCTGGAGATATGGTCTGACAGGTGGGGGATAGGACGATGTGATGTAATTTGCTATGCATCATCCGTTATTGGCCGTTTTGCATCGTCTTTTTGAGGGGAAATTATTGATGAGGATTGTTTGGATGGATGGGGGAATTCGCGCATTGTTTGAGATTGATCGTTTTCATGTGAAGAGCTGGATTGTTTTTTTTGGCTTTGTGATGATGATGGTGTCACTGCGGAATTAGGCAGTAAGATCGAGGTGACCTGATCATCCGGGTTCTCACCGCGCGTTCTGCTGGATGACGATGATAATTCGGATGCCTACGAGATCATGGGGAAATACACGAGTATCGTGAGGATGAAAAGGATGTATTAATCCGCAATAGCTGGCAATGAGTTGTAGATGATAAATTACGTGCAGCCGGTTGCTGCCGAAACTTTGACTGTCGCGAGATGCAGAGATCGGGCTAATTTACGAGTCCCCGCCACAGCTGAGCCAAGGATCAATGGTATTAAGTAATGCCGCTGACAAAGGCAACATGGTTATTTGAGTGTATGTATGTATATATAGAGTTAACAGTTGAAGGTAGCTCAAGCTTCCGTTTGCACACGATAACAAAGGGCTTCTTCCGCGCAGTTACAGCCAACGTGCTACCTTGTGCTGCAACCAGCCTCCCCGACCAGCCTTGACCGCTGCTGATTCTCCTCCCCGTGATAAGATGCTGCGTTACTTTACCTGCTTGAAGACGTTAGCGTTGATTCATCGCTAGCATCCATATCGGTAGCTGCCGGCGATCGGCCAGTTCTGCATTTATCCAGCGTCATTCTCCGCATCTCGAGCATGAGACCCCGACTATCACCGGGGAATTGCGCAAGACGTGGAAAATCAGCTATCTCTCATAATAAGTGGAAAGAAGATTGGAACGAAACAACAATCACTTTGGCACCGAATTTTCCGGCAGAGATTGGCCTCAATTGGTCAGCAAAGCCGCCAACATTGATTCAAATCAAGCGTCTCCTAACACTACACGAGATATCGACTGGCGATGAAACGTTACGCTGCTCCGCGCCAACACACACACACGCAAGGGTCCATTCATTCGTAGTACATATTAGCAGGACCGCATGCCTGTAATCGAATCAGAGAAGCTGAGAAGCGGCACTTGCTGATCTGCGTGGACCTTGGGGTAACAACGGACAGTTCATCTCCCCAAACCCCCGGAAACTGGAGCTGGAGCTGGAGCGGGACCCAAGCCGGAGACGAGAAACACAGTGAATCACTCCTGCAAGGGGCGGGACAGGAACGTGTATTTAATTTAAGCAGCTGTCCCAGAGCTGCTTCGCCCTGCTTCAAGCTTGTGTGGCCTGACCCTGACAACTCATACGACCACCAGCTCACGCCGAAAATGTTTTCCAGGGCCATCGTCGCCGCATTGGCCCTGAGCGGCCCGGCCTTTGCTCTGTGGCCCGTGCCGAGACACTCCTCGACCGGCAATGACACGCTCTTTATTGACCAGACGGTCCAGGTTACCTACAATGGTGAACAGGTGTGGTGGACTCCTCTATATGATGCCCCCGGATCCCCGGACTTTGCTGAGACCAGGATCGATGACCAACAGGTTACCTACACGGCCGGCTACGTGCCTCCCAGCGGACCGCACTTCACCAGCAAGGAAATCGTTCAAGGCGGCCTCTCGCGGACATTCGGCGCCATCTTCCAGCAGGGCTTTGTGCCGTGGATGCTGCGTGAACGTGATTCCAACTCTGAACCGGCTCTGGGACGTGGAACCCGGATCCGGACACTACAGATTATACAGACCAAGCACGATTCCGCGAATACCTTTAAGCCTCTGAATGGCGCGGTAAATGAATCCTATGCCCTGGATGTCGACGCAAAGGGCCACGCATCTCTCACCGCTCCATCATCGACGGGCATCCTTCGAGGCCTTGAGACCTTCTCCCAGCTCTTCTTCAAGCACAGCTCCGGCACTGCCTGGTACACGCAGCTCGCACCTGTTTCGATCCGCGATGAGCCCAAGTATCCTCACCGCGGCCTCCTGCTGGATGTCAGCCGTCATTGGTTCGAGGTTTCCGACATTAAGCGCACCATTGACGCTCTGGCTATGAACAAGATGAATGTGCTGCATCTTCACGCTACTGACACGCAGTCATGGCCGCTGGAGATTCCATCTCTGCCTCTGCTGGCCGAGAAGGGCGCCTATCACAAGGGCTTGAGCTACTCGCCGAGCGATCTTGCGAGCATCCAAGAGTATGGTGTGCATCGAGGTGTCCAAGTCATCGTAGAGATTGATATGCCAGGCCACGTTGGAATCGACAAGGCATACCCTGGGCTTAGCAACGCCTACGGAGTCAACCCGTGGCAGTGGTACTGCGCCCAGCCGCCCTGCGGATCTTTCAAGCTGAACAACACGGATGTCGAAAAGTTCATTGACAAGCTGTTTGAAGATTTGCTGCCGCGCCTGTCACCGTACTCGGCCTACTTTCACACTGGTGGCGACGAGTACAAGGCGAATAACTCGCTGCTCGACCCGGCCCTTCGCACAAACGACATGAACGCCCTGCAGCCGATGCTGCAGCGCTTCTTGGACCATGTGCACGGCAAAGTTCGTGAGCTGGGACTTGTTCCCATGGTTTGGGAGGAAATGATCCTGGATTGGAACGCAACTCTGGGCAAGGATGTCGTTGCTCAAACGTGGCTTGGTAAAGGAGCGATTCAGAAGCTTGCCGAGGCTGGATACAAGGTTATTGACAGCAGCAATGACTTTTACGTGAGTATTGGGCATGAATATATTTCCGGCACTGTATGATTTTTTTACTGACCATTGTTCTGCTGCTAGTATCTCGACTGTGGTCGTGGTGAGTGGCTGGATTTTGCAAACGGGGACCCCTTTAACAACAACTATCCCTTCCTTGACTGGTGCGATCCGACCAAAAACTGGAAGCTCATGTACTCACACGAGCCCACCGATGGCGTATCCGATGATCTCAAGAAGAATGTTATTGGTGGCGAAGTTGCCGTCTGGACGGAGACCATTGATCCGACCAGCTTGGACTCCATCATCTGGCCGCGAGCGGGAGCGGCGGCTGAGATTTGGTGGTCGGGCAAGATAGACGAGAAGGGAAACAACCGATCACAAATCGATGCACGACCGAGATTGTCGGAGCAGCGAGAGCGCATGTTGGCTAGGGGAGTCCGAGGAACGCCCATTACGCAACTGTGGTGTAGCCAGGTTGATGTTCACAACTGTGAGTCTGGGAATTACTGATGCTTGGGTGAATGAGCAAAGTATGTAATATGGTATATATTAACTTTTTTTTCATGCTGCTTTCGTTGAAGGCCGAAGACGTCTCGTTTATGATGACAGTTAGACTGACCTGAAAACTACTTGTAATAATGATGATTCCAAGGCATTCAGATGCCATTCATATTAACGCTTTATATCGCTTGTCATTTCGTAATGGAGAAACGCCACCTGGCGAGACTCATCCCGCGTAGACATTGCTGCTGTTCTCAAAAGGGCATTGCATGCAAATGACAAACCACACACACTGTTGAACCTGCGCCCTCTTCCAACATGGATTCTAAATGTGGTGATTTGGCACTGTGAAGAAAACTTCAACATCTTTGATGTCATATGTAGGGGGCGGCACTTCGCATTATGGAGTAACGGGCTTTACAATTCCCCTTTAAGTCACACTGATGATACATATTTCATCAACGAGACTACGGCCTCTGTACTCTATTGTCCGTATTTTTATTCTACATCACCTTGCGTGTAATATTGATCCACCAAATCAAGTAGGACTTTGTGCTAGAAAAAGGGGTAGTAGACTGGGACCGGAGGTTAGGACAACCAAATCAACTCCTATGGAAGTCCCCAATTCGCCGATTTGGTACTTGCTTGCATACGAGGTAGGGTGGGATGACGGAGCAGTGCAGAAGCGGCTTTTTGGATCTCCTTCAGGTTCCTAGTCCCTGAGAATTGCCGTGGTGGGTCGCATCCTATCGGGCATTCAATGCTCTAGAGGCTATACTCTTACACGTCAATTGGATAGTAATCCCAGAGCTCGTATTCATGATTCCAAGACCTTTGCTTGCCTTTCCAGGATACTTGATTGTCCGAGTTATGGTCCGTGTAAACGCGTAATGAAATAAATGGCACTCCCTTCAGTCTTGCGAGCCCCTAGTAACATAGGTACAGCTATATAAAACATAGACACCACCCGCCTGATCCGGCACTTGTCCAACACACCAAGAGGCGAATCAACCAACACACGGATTGTTAACCGAGTCCTTCTTCAACAATTACAAAATGCACGTTCCTCTTGCAACACTCTCATTCGCTTCCCTCGCCGCAGCTTCTCTGCCAGAGGGCGTGATCGAAATCCCGCTTCAGCGCATCAAAAATCAGACCGCGTATGGCGCCGAAATCCTAGTCGGCAACCCGCCACAAAAGGCCGTTATTTTGGTCGACACAGGCAGCCCGACGTATGCCTTTGAGTCACACCGTACGTATTAGCACTCCCAATTCCTCTGGACGTTCAATTACGCGGAGGGAGAAATGTCGATGCGATAATATACATCGCTGACCTTTGTCTCACAGGCAATCTCGTATGCCAGCGAGGCTTCTGTTCCAACTACGGCACTTACGACAACACCACTTCCACCACAACAAAATGGGTCAGCGATGGCTATAACGATTTGCTCATCGACCATGGCTATGGAAGCTTCATCAAAGACACTCTTCAGGTCGGCGGCATCACCGTCGAAGACATGATGTTTGGCGTTGTCGAGCTAAACGCCGCCTCCTTTCCCATCAACACGCAACAGGCTGCCATCTTCGGCCTTGGAGCCTTCTGTAAGACCAAGGCTTGCAATACCTACCCGACGTTCCTCAACCAACTATACGAGAAGGGTGTTATTTCTCGCCGTGCTTTCAGTGTATATCTAGGACCCAATGATGCCGACGCCAAAGGATCGCTGCTCATCGGCGGAATTGATCTTGCTAAACGCCAGGGTCCCGTTCACAAGTTGGATGTCCTCGATCCGACCACTAATGCGGCGAACGAGCAACCAAACTGGATCAGCCTTTCCAGCCTTGAACTTCAGCTTGCAAATGGAACCAAAGTCACCTCTACCTATGACAATGGCACATATGCTCTCTGGGACACCGGCTCTCCCAGATGGTACGTGCAGCAAGATCTTTTTGACGCCCTCACCAGTTATTGGGGGCTCGGAACCCCTGATCCAAACGACACCTTGTTTGTGGACTGCAAGTTCCGTGAGTCGTCTGATGACTCCATTGCTGTGAATCTTGGTCAAGGAATTATCATCAATGTGCCGCTGAGTTCCCTGCCCGTAGACAACGGTGATGGCACTTGCACTGCACCTGTCGCGCCGTTTGGTAACTTGATGGGTGATGCCTATCTCCGCAACATCTACTTTACGTTCGACTACGACAACCTGACGATTGAGTTCTCTCTCGCAAAGTACACAGATGAGACGAACATTGTCAAGATTGAGTAATGAGTGTAGCAGCCAAGCATTGCGTGGGCCTGTCTACGGTCTATAGTCGGGGATAGGTGGAACACCGACTTGCACCTGCGATTATGAATGATGATGCATCAATGAAGATATGTAGTAATTAAATATTTATTTACATCATCTTTTGCTAGCTGTGATCTATACCTATTCAATGTGCCACCGGGAGCTTTCCTCTTGGCTGTGCATCACCAAACAGAATATCCACCGCTGCGGAGAATGCTTCGACAGTCGGCTCATAGACAGCGATGTAAGTGCCAATCTGAGCATCATCCAAGAAGTCGTACGGGGCACATGTTGCAATTGAGATCAAGGGCGATGTACCACGCCTCTTGGCAATTTCTAGACCGAGCTCCTTTTGGTATTTCGACTCACGGGCATTGCGAGTGGCTAGGATAACAACATCGGCCTCTTCCACTTGCTTCCATTGCTCATCGGTTAGAGTAGCGTTGGTAAATCGGACGTCAGAAAACTGAGGCGCTCTGTTACGAATGCGATCTCCAAAAGTCTCCCCAATCCAAGGAACTCGTGTTGGCAGAGTCCCGCTATCAACAGCTCCGCCGATGGGCACATCGGGTCCGGGAGAGACAAATGCAATCTTTGTGGTCGACTTGAGGGGCAGAAGACCCTCTTGGGCCCGGACAAGAGTAGTTGCATCTGCGTATACTTGGTGAGCGAGCTTCTCTCCCCTCTCGTTGATTGCTGTTAATGTCGCTGGCGGCTCTGCGTGGAGAGCAACGTCCCAGTTCGTATATCTATCCTTTAGCTTTCGGAGACGATCCAGAGATTCATCGACCCTCTCCTGAGATAGCTTTCCGGTGTTTATGGCTTCGCAGACGTAATCAATAGCTGCCGATTGCACGTCAAAAGTATGGCAGATCATGACGTTGTCAACACCAGCCTGGAATGCCATAAGTGATCCTTCAACAGTGCCATAAGTCGCACGGACACCATCCATTTCGAGACAATCAGTCATGATGACGCCGTCATATTTCCACTCGTTTCGCAAGATTCCAATACTATCTGGGGATAGAGTTGCAGGTAGGCCGTCCTTTAATAGCTGTGGGAGAGAAATGTGAGCCGTCATGATCATCTCAATGTTGTCGGCAACGGCATCGCGGAATGGAATCAGTTCCAGTTTCTCCATATCAGCCCTTGATTTATCAATGACGGGCAGTCCGTAATGTGAATCCACGGCGGTATCTCCATGGCCTGGGAAATGCTTAATGCACGGCACGACTTTGTGCTCTCTCAGCCCTTTTGTGCAGGCGGCCGCAAATTTGGACACCGTTTCTGCTTGGTCGCTGGGGCTTCGAACACCAATCACAGGGTTCAGTGGCTCCGAATTGATGTCGCCAACCGGGGCGTAGTTCATGTTGATGCCGAAATATCGCAGCATCTCGGCTGTGGCCTTTCCAACCTCATAGGCAGAGTCGAGAGAGCCAGCGGCGCCGAGAGTCATGGGGCCCGGCTGCTGAGAGGCAACGGGTGGTGAAATGCGAGTAACCAATCCATTTTCCTGGTCTATTCCGATGAAAAGAGGCTGGCTGTGGCCTGCATCCTTGGCAATCTTCTGGAGACCCAAACACAGCGCCTGGAGCTGTGCGGCATCAAGCACATTGCGCTTGAAGAGGACAATTGCCCCGACACCGTAATCACGGATCAGAGTTGTGATTTCTTTGTTAATCTCACGGCCGTGAAAGCCAACAGCGAATAGCTGAGCGTAAACAAGTTAGCCATGCCTCGTCTTACCGAGAAGGTGGTTAGATCTCACCTGGCCGACTTTCTTGCGCTGCTCCGCTGACACCATTTTGACTGTCTTGAAGCTGATCCTGGATACAACACGGCCAGTTATCGAAGCCGAATATCTCTCCTTCCTAATTCGTATGCCTCTTGAGGGGAGTCTGAAGAGAATCTAGGTTTCAGTTTCGCGATTTCTGTTGGGTCAGGCAGGTTATGGTCCAAGGTTGGATCCTTATTGCGCTTGATTCACCCCTTGCGGGGCGTCGACCTCGGCGGGCTCCTTGCCAACAATGTAACGTCTCGGATATCGCTGCCGAAAATTGCTTGAATCTTATCTTCTTCACTTGATTATTCCCCGGAAACTGCTGTTTGTGAATGTCTCGATTTGTTCGCCGATATAGGCTATTCTGTCATCGTCTCTTGGGGTGGGGGTCAGGCGATGTTTTGGCCAGCAATGGCATTGGCTTGGCTATAAAAGTGGCTTGAGAATGTAACGTGGAATCTTGACCCCCAACTGTATGGACAAATGAGCTCGCGGGGGTTTGAAGCAGTTGATACACTACATGTGTTGACTAGGGAAGAATCGACACACTCAATATTCCAATCGTCTCTCTACATTACCCGGATTACAAACAATATCTCAATACTATTGACTGTCCCTTTCGGAGGTGGAAAGTTGACCTATCGTAGAGTTATCATGTCTCACACAGAATCTCCAACCCCACTGCTGCGGCAACGATAATAACCCCGCCATGGAGACGTGAATGGTGGGGGAGGGGTAATTCTGTGAACAAGCTGTCATTCAAGAAGTGAGGCGGCGATGTTTTGGACACAGGTACTCCGTATAAGAGATGAAATAACAGTAGAGTTATGCTCATAAACCGTAGCAGTCTGAGTCTGAAAATGACTACTCCGTATCGTGTCACATTATACAGTTGACCAGATATGCTTTGAGCAAACATCGGGACGCCTGTATGAAACAGCCCGTGGTAAATAAATTACAAAGTGAAGAATTATCTATTATACTAATATACAAATTTTACTAATAGGAGATGTCTATTGATTGTGGTGGTAGACTTGAAATAGTCAGATCCGACTTGCTTTGCCAGAATCATGATGCCATTTGCTGAGATGCTGCCATCATATCGGCCATTGCCTGTGCCCCGTCGTCGGAAAATAGCATCTTGGAGTTTTGCCACGTTCCTTCTGCTGCTCGTTTAGATCTTTCAAACATCTTTTTGTCAAATTCTGAGACCAGAGGTGTCAAGTTCTGCTGAAATTCTGCAGCATTCTCGGCCTTATCCCATGACTGGATGATTGCATTCGCAAGGTCCAAAGAGTCCCACAATGCAAGATTGACACCTTCCCCTGCCCATGGCATCATCAAATGAGCTGCATCACCGATGATAGCAACACCCGGTTGTGCCTCCCATGTATGGCCAATAGGGAGCATGTACAGTGGCTTTGGCTCGGACAACTGAGTCGCGTTTGCTGTGACCAGCGTTTCGTCGACGGCTGTGGAGATGAGATCTTTGGCTTGCTCACCCCAGGTACCAAAAAGATCTGAACTGTCTACCAACGCCTTTTTCAGGCTGTCGGCTTCCAGGGCTGCCGAAGGTGCGCAAAACGGAGCTTCGTCTTCTGTCGAGACTCCAATATAGAGGCGAATGGAGTTCTGTATCCCACGCTGGCTTACAACACCCCTTTTACTGCCTAGAATGAAGCACGAGCCAGAGCCAACTAGGGTAGACAAAGCAGGATAGCGACTTGTAGCGTTGAGGATGTCTAGCGTGAGATATTGGATGCCGCCGTAGTAGGGCTGGACTGTTGTCATAAGATTGCGAATCTTGGACCAAGCCCCATCTGCACCCACCACGAAGTCGTGCTCAAAGATTCTTTTGGCACCGAAATCAAGAGAAATCTGGTTTGTAGATGTTCGGCAGGCGCTTAGCAGCTTGCACTCCCATCTTATACACTCGGCAGGTATGGACGCGAGCAACAAGTGCGTGAGTGTGTTGCGCGCAATTTCGGGGCGGCTTTGAGGCCCTGGACCTCCATTATCTTTATGAGTTACCCGGGCATGCTTATTCATGACGATGAGCTCTTCACTGCAGTCAAGTATATGCTTCTGGAAGTCTTCCCATAGACCACAGGCGCGGATGGCTGCTAGTCCAGACTCTTGGTGAAGATCTAGCATACCGGATGGCGTCATAAGGGTCGAATCATCGGGTTTATCCCGAAGTTCATAGAGTGTGAATGGAATCCCATGTTTTTGGAGGAGAACGCCAAGACAGAGGCCGGATGGCCCTCCGCCAACGATGGCGATGCTGGGACGTGAATCTGAGGCTGACATGGTGTGGATATTGTTCAAAAAGCTGATAAATGGCTGCCAACTGAGAGCATATTCTGCAAGTTCAACTGGAGCTTCTTCTCTGGAGGCTGAGCGAACAGCGTCACTTGGTTTAAATAGCTACAACTGAAATCCTTCATCGTGTCCTTTCGGCATAGACTCAAGATAACCGTGCTGTCCTTTCGCTTCTACATACTAAGTATACCGAATGGCATACGTTAACCAGATCACGTTGACTCTACTGAAAAGCGCCTTCAATCGGTATCATCTGGACAACTTCAGACACGAAGGCATGAACAAGATCCTGATCCCAGGTGTCTTCACGTGACCTCGGACGCTCGTCCAGGCGCTCTCGGGCCCGAAGCCGGCATCGGCGGAATTAATTCGGACGGCCGAAGTCTCTCGGATTAAAGCGTTGCATGGCTGTTGTTTGATGCATCGTGACAGAAGTTTTGACAGGACCGGAGGTGTTGGTTGAGTCTTTGGGGTGAAGATGTCATGGTTTTAGTAATTCGAATTTAGATGTAGAAATATGACTTTTGATATGGAAATTACTATATATAATGCTGGATTCAGATCATGTCCTATTAGCCTCGCTGTAGAACAACGATCGACAGGGTTTGAAGACGAATAGCCCAATCTCACCTCCTTCATCCCTCGAATCTGGTCTGCGCAATGATATCTCGTCCCCTTAGCCGACTTCCAAAGATTTTGCTCACCAGAACAATGGCCACGCAATCAACTGGTCAGGGAAGAGCTGCCGCCACGAAAGATTGGTCGGCGGCCCAGTATCTCAAATTCGCTGAGCAGCGCACCCGACCCTCGCGTGATCTTATTGCTCAAGTGCCTCTGGCATCGCCAACTCGTGTTATCGACATTGGATGTGGCCCTGGCAACTCGACTGAAGTCCTTGCGAAACAATGGCCGGATGCACATATTTCGGGCATGGATTCCTCTCCCGACATGATTGAAACGGCACGCAAGGCACTGCCTAACCTGGACTTTACTGTGGCGGATCTGCAGACTTATAAGCCAGAAGGACCGGTTGACCTTCTCTTTTCGAATGCGGTCTTTCAGTGGATCAACTTTGAGGATAGGATCCCCATCATCAGTCGCCTAATTCAATCCCTCAAGCCTGGAGGTGTTTTTGCATTCCAAGTTCCCGACAACCACACCGAGCAATCTCACCAAGCCATGCGCGCAGTTGCCGCGAATGGTCCTTGGTCAGAGACGCTTGGACGTCTCAAGCCGGCACTGGGACCCTTCCAGACGCCTCTTGAGCTTTACAATGGACTCAAACCCCTGTGTTCGTCTATAGATGTGTGGCATACGTATTACCAGCATCCCTTGGGTGGCCATCAAGAGATTGTTGAATGGGTCAAGGGCACGGGACTACGTCCCTTTATCGATCCGCTCGACCCTGAGCAGAAGGAAGGGTTTTTGACAGCATACCTGGAGAAGCTCAAGGAGCTTTATCCCCTGTGCGATGATGGATCGGTCTTGTTGCGATATCCTCGACTATTTTTTGTCGCTGTCCGTGCTTGAGTTCGGTACGAGCATTGTATCTATTTACACGAGTCTAGTTTGATTCATACAAATACAGCTTTTAAAACGAATAGTCTGCTACACTTTGGCAAAAAATGCGCGATTCTTTCGGAACCTGGCAACTGCCACAAGAGCCGTAGCTCCCAGTCCCATACAGCCCGCGTACGTGATGGCGGGTCTGTATGCCTGAAATCCGCTTCCTGTTCCCCCATAGGCATCGAGAAGGTATCCAGCGATTGGTGAACCCTAGTATTATCAGCAACCTGAATAGTATATCGATGCTGTTGATGGGTTATGAAGGCTTACCATGAGATATCCGCCGCCCCAACCCGTAACAATCATGGCCATGGCCACAGACACCCTCTGAGACCCAAAAACATTGCCCACTACCGTAGGCATGGTGGAAAAGAAGCCACCGTTTGCTGCACCGTTGATGACAACGAAAACAATCAGCGGAGCCAGAGTGGTCGAAGCAGGCCATATCGCCAACATAGTAACGGCGTTGATCAACAGAGAGAATAACAATACGTTGAGAGCGCCGAATTTGTCACAAAGGAAGCCACAGAGGATTCTCCCCGCAGCAGATGAAAGATTGAAGCCCGCCAGGAGACCAGCACCTGTTGATGCAGACAGACCGACTGACCTGCTGTAGAGCGGAATAAAGAACGCGGGAACCAAGAGTGGAAATGTTGCAATCGCACCAGCGGCGAATATGATTACGAACCCAAAATCACGGAAAAGACGCCTAAATACGCCGTTAGTTCAAGAATTGAGCCTCCCAAACAATGTGTCTCACCATTCGATGAAGCCTGCAGTCTTGACTGGTGATCTCTCTTTCACCAGCCATGCTGCAGGGAGACCAGTGGCCAGCGTCACCAATCCAAGAACTCGATACGCCCATGCAGTTCCATGTCGCTGAATCACTGCATCTAGGAGAAAACTCGTCGTTGCTCCACCAAAGCCTCCCCCAGCGAATACGATGCCGTTTGCTAGTCCCCTCTTCTTGCTGAAATATTGTGCTGGGGTAGCAGATACAGCCATGAAACAGAGGCTCATCCCAAGACCGAGCGTAACGCCAGAGGTGACGAATAACCCTGCGAGGCTGGAGACTGCGAAGCTGCTCACTAATCTCAGACATACCGAGGAGAAAAATGCCGAGGATGGCTGTTCGCTGTGCCCCAATTGCTCGGATGATGCGCGCGTTGAGAATAGCCATGCAGGAGATGAGGGAAATGGCCAATGAACCAACAAATGACAGGGTTGCAGGAGTTGAAAGTCCCTTTTCCACAAGAGATCCTTGAATCACTCCCCAGCTATAGCCCATTCCTACAAACTATGAATGGATTCGTATCAGTGATGTATCCTTACCCAACCACGCATCGTGTTGGAGATCCAGATATGTACTCACCCACCATGAGATGATGGCACAAGCACCCACGACGACCCAGCCATATCCTCCATCCGGCACGACAGAGTCTGCTAGACGAGAAGCCTCCAAAACGTCGTCAGATGAAGAGATTTGAGACTCTTCAACGGTTACATTGTTGTGAAATCGGTTATGCCCGGATGCGTTATTCGGTATGGGAAGCTCAACGAGCTCAACTGCGGTGGTCGTTGAAGTCGCCATTGTGATGGAAAATAGGATACAACAACTTTGCGTTTCCCACTCGGCCACAGACCTTATATCAACGGCCAGCTTTTTTTTTTGCTGATAATCGCTAAAGGCTGTGGTGAATCCTTAGACCCAGCGGTCGACTCCATCGCACGCCCTCTGGTTGACAAGATTCGGGGACAAAAATTGGAGCAGCGTTGGGTGGCGCTTTATGCCGGTATTCGATGAGCCGAGGACGGACGCAAGCTAGAGATGAGTCAGCAGCCGTTTATTCGTTGCTTCTTCAGTGTACGTTGCTTTTGAATAGATAAGTGAGATTGCTCCTACGCTTTGGCATCGGATGTGGGCTCAGATCCGGGTATGGGATAGGTATACGTGTACTTGTATGTGGACAGATGGGTCACTTCTTATGATGATGATGATGAGCAGGCACTAAAGCTGTGAAGCAACTGAATAAGCTCACTCAATTTGTTTTATGTTCTTTTATTCATCTGCCTGTATTGGCATATTTTTGTACAAGGCCATCTCTGGTGCCTGTCAAATTATGTCGCTAAAATGTTCACAGAAATGCAATCGTTCATCTTCGCTCTCAAGCCTCAAATGGAGTCTGGAAGGGCCTCTCTGCCTGGGGTGTGATGCGAGCAAGGTGTCGCCTCTGTCCGTTCTGCCAATCCACAAGAGCACTGTGCTGGGTGACTCTGTTGTCCCAAACAACAACGGTCTTGTCCTCCCACTTGACGCGAGCCTGGAAATCGGCTCCTAGAGCTAGATGGTCATACAGGAACTTGAGAAGAGTGTCGGACTCTTCCTTCTTCAGGCCAACAATGTCGCGAGTGACTATAGAGTGAAGGTTAGCTATCCGGATCATATGATAGTCCAGCTAGTGTTTAGGGCACACGAGACTTACACTGAGGGTTGACATAAATGGCCTTCTCTCCCGTGGCGGGGTGAGTTCGGATGATGGGGTGAGCATGAACAACAGGGTCTCGTCGCTTGATGCTGTTGCGAGCGGCGGCGGCGTTGACCTGCTCAATACCCGAGTGGGTGGCCTGGAGGCCGTGCAGACGCTCCTGGAAGAGAGGGCTCAGTCGCTTGTATGCAGTGACGGCATCAGTGAAGATGGTGTCGCCTCCAGTCTCAGGCTTGTCCAGGATGTACAAGAAGGTGGTTCCGGGAGGCTGAGCCTCGTATGAGACATCAGAGTGCCATGCTACAGAGCTGGTTCTGGTCTTGAAGTAGTCCAAGTGGCCCTTGTCGTTCACGCCACGGTGGACGAGGTGAACCTCGGGAAAGCCCTCAGGGGAGCCGGATGTAGGATGAATGTGGTGACGTCCAAAGTATGAGCCGAACTTGAGGGCATCGGCAATGGGCAGATCAGCAAAGTCCTGGTCTCGGAAGGCCACAACCTTGCGAGTGGCGACGTAGTGAGCCAGCTCATCTTTGCCGGCGTCGCTGAGAGAGGACAGCTGGATGCCTCTCACTTCGGAGCCAATGGTGGGAGTGAGCTCCGTGACCTTGACTCCGCTGGGAAGGAGATTGGGATACGAGGTATCGGCGTCCTTGCCGTGCTCGTAGTGCTCAAAAGGCTGAAGAGGGGGATACTTTTGTGCTGGGTTCCATGTTGGGAGGTAGTGAGGGTACTGTACATGTCGTGTGAGTATAAGGGCCCGTTACACCGTTCAATGTAATAGACGCACCTTGGCAGCAGGGCCACCAGCCTTGCCCTCCTCGGCGTCCTTGTCAATGTAGGTCAGGTCAATCTCCTTGTACTGTCCAAGATCCAGCTTATAGACGGATGCCGGAACAGGTCCGTTGTTGCTGGTAGTAGTCTCAACCAGTGCGGGAGCCATTTTGTATGTGATTTTGTCTTCTTCCTGAGATTCACACGGAAATAGTAAGACAATCCGCTTCCACTGGCCCGTTGGGCACTGTCCTTTTATACGTTTGCCCAACCTGCGTCTCTTCCCCTCTCTGTCGCGGCCCATCGGTCTCTCATTTCGTCGGCATCGGGCGAACCCCACCCCCACAATGGCATGCATCGTGAACTCTATGGCGAATTGACGAATCATCCAATCATCCGGTATGCGACCTGTCTGATCTTCGGGTTTATGTTTTAGTAGATAAGTCATGTTAATTGGTACATTTCTCGTCTGCAGATTTGGGAGGGCGCCGCGGTATTGCACTACCAGAGATGATCTGTACGGTGTTGATGCTATTGATAGTGCGAATCACGCAATCCAGCTTATACCGTGTAATCGCTGCAGCAGTTGTACGACCGCGAAGCACGCAATCTACGTCCATTTCTTGGCTGATTACGTTTGCATGCTAAATCTTTAGCTACAGGCCCTTTCATTGTCCCGATTGCGGCAGCGGGTCATCGCTAAACGGATCTCGTCATGTCTCTGATTGTTGACTGGCACATAAGGTCCACCAAGCTGGGTTATCGCCTCTGCGTATGCGCTCCAAAAAGGAAAGTCCAATTACAAATATGCCCTGAGATTTGAGCTATTTCTTACGAGTAATCATATTCAGCTAGCGGAATTGGGTGCGATAGGTGTGTATCAGATCCCAACGGGCAGCCAGAATAAGATGGCAGCCTGAAGTTTTGTCATGAAGCAGTGACGAAATACGGCATCTGCCGAGAGCCCGAGGGGTCGACATTGCCCATGATCTTTGGAGGTAATATCGTAGTGGTCCTGCTATATGAAAAGTCATCCGTTTGACTTTTTTTCCAGAGCAAAGTAGAGAGAAACAAGATGTTCTACTCCGTATATGGTGGCTGATTGCCGTTCATAGAGGCGTGGCTTCAATGGAGTTCCAAAGCTGCGAAAACGGAGACATGCATTATCAATTGGAAGGGAATCCTGTCGCATTACGCAACGAATAACGCATATCTGGCTGAATTCTTAGTTTCTGTCCGATGGGTCCCTTCATTGCCTCATATAGCTAGAAGATGACGAACCTATCTAATCTTTCCTGCGTATCAACATCTTCCCCAAGTGGTTTCATGTTGCTGCAGTTCTCAGCTGATATGCCTGGAAGAGGAATAGATGATGATGATTGTATCATATTAGTACTCAAAGCTGCAAGAGCAAGGAGTTCCCAAGGCGTTGAGGTTCGTTATTTATATCCCTAAAGAGTTTCCATTAATACAACAAATAGCCCATCAGGGAAACGTAAACGCATTTGTGTGTAATGGAACGCTGTGAATTGATGCAGCTTACTTCATGCAAGCAGTAGGAAAAGCTCGAGCTCAATTACGGTTATATGCAGGAAATTAGACTTGTCCATGTGGCAAAAGCACAAGCGACCGGTTAATTCAATGCATGTGATACCATTCAGCCACGCCTGTGATGATTGCATCAAACTTGCATTTTATCCACTATACTGTAGCCAACGGTTCTTTCATTGGAGCATTGAGAAATGCACAACGGCCCTACCTGCCCAACGCTGAATCATTGGTAGACATAACTTGCTAACAGCAAATATGCTTCAGATTTTCGGTAGAGCTCACAAGGATGATTATAAGCTTACAACAAGGCCCTGCTGGGAGTTCAATAGCAGGCAATGTTATCCATCGTGTAAACGACTCATTTGCCAATGTAAAGATCTTATGGCTTTGAGGTCTCGCTTATCTGAAGCGGCCAGGGGTCTAGATACCTGGAATAGATCTATTTGCGCAAAAAAGATATGTATTATATCTCTATCATTATACAAAAGTTTTATTACACCAAGAATATGCTTATTTATCTCCGAGGTCGACCTCTTCGACACTGGCCTTAACCGGCATTCGATCTATCTAGTTCATACTAGAGAAAACTGTAAGTTGCGTAGGTCTGCTCAACATATGTAAAAACGTGTCATACTTGGTTCTATTGTGTTCTATGTTCAACGGTAGCTGACAGACGCTTTCTCGAGCTACCTTGGGCAGCGGGTTCTTTTGTAATCGTCAGCACCCGTGTGTATAAGAGGTGAGTATAACGTCTTTAAGGCTATGATCTATTCGTATTGACTACACTCTGGCGTTTACGGTACGCATCCAACTAAGACCCCAGAATACGCCCTTAGTTTGCAGCTTATTTTTGCTGAGATTTAACATTGGGTTACTATCACGACCTGGCTCTTATAGTCGCGACAATGGGCCTATAGGGTAGCGGGTCCTGGATAAACGACGGACTGACTAACTAATTAGGAATAGATTATTAAATTATTTAATAATCTAATAATCCTAAAAAATAGATTATTAAAATTATTAATAATCTATAATAGGATTATTAATTTATTTAATAATTTAGCCTAATTAATTAAATATATAAGTTTATTTTATATTACTTATTAAAATACTTAAATAGCTAGTTATTATTACATTAATATAACAGTATTTAAATTAAATTTATAAATACTTTTATTTAAATTACTAAAGGAATAAAATTACTTATTTACTAACTTAACTACTTTACTAATATAAATTATAAAACTCTTTCTAAGGTTTATCCCTTAGGAATAGCTAATTTATATTAACTTATAAGCCTTGGTTTATTATATAATAATAACTTTTATTTAAATAATTACCTTAAACCTATAGATAATAAAAAGCTTTAAAGAAAAATATAAATATTAATATTTAAAATACTTAATAATAATATTAATTATAAAAGCTAAGCTTTAACTAATTAATAAAAAAGTTATTAAAAAGAAGCAGATTAGTTAATTAGCACATAGGAATTAAGTTATAAAAAGCCTTATATTAATATAAAAGAAAATGCTTTATAACTAGGCTTTTATAACTATTTAATAATAATAAAAATATACTACTTTATAAGCTTTATAACCTAGGCTTAAATAAGCTTAGTAGCGTTATATAATATATTATAATAAAGCTAGGAAATAGCCTATATTTTAATACACCCTTTACTTAATAAAGCTATTGCAAAAGCCTTATTAAGTATTTTCTTTATTTCTTTAGTATTAATCCTTTTTAAAGCTTCCTTTTCAATACTTACCTAAGCGTTAAATAAAGCCTTAATAGCTACTTTAATTATAACAGCCTTTGTAATATTAATTTTAATATTAATTAAATTTATTATAAATTATAACCCTATTATTTCATAAATTATAATTAAAATTATTTTATTTACTTCTTTTTAAGCTTTTAATTTTATTTTTAAGGCTTAAAAATAATAAATAATAGCTAGGTATTTATAATTATAAATCTCTTCTTTTCTTTCTTTTTTATAAATATTATTATTTAAGATAAGTTACTCTTATACTTAAGTTATAAGTTATAAATAGCTTGCTTTATTATAATACTTTATAAAGCTTATAATAAGGAATTTAATATTAACTTAGTAATTCTAGCTTACTTAAAAATATATATTTACTACTACTATAGCTAAAAAACTTATTAATTAAATATCTTTCCTTTGCCTTTATTTTCTTTAACTAGCCTAAGCCCTCCTTCTTAAAACCCTTCTGTAAGTTATAATAGTTTTATTTTAAACTTTATAATAATTATTTAATATTTATAATAAACTATTATAGTTTAAATTTAAATTTAAGTCTAAGTCTAAGTCTAAGTCTCTGGCCTTTAGGTTTATTAATTTTTCCCTTTTTAATATAAATACCTTTTATAATACCCTTAAATTAAGCTTTAAAATAGTAATTAAATATTAATAATAGATTATTATAATCTTTTCCTTTTATAAAGTTAAAATCTAAGTCTATAGCCTTTAGGCTTAATTTAAGCTCTTTAATACCCCCTTTATACTTATATATAAGCGTAATCTTAGATTTACTTTACCTTAGGTATTTATAAAGTATCATTATTAATAAAGGCAACTTTTTATATTATATAACTAGCCTTAGTAAGTCTTAGTATTATATTTATTACTATTTATAAAAGTATACTTACTACCCCCTATAAAGTTAATTAAGGCTTAGTTAATTATTTAAATTATTAATAAATATATAGCTACTCTTTTTTCAAGCCCTTAGCCTAAGTTTTTATATTAGCCTTTATTATAAAAGACTTAATTATAAGTAGCTTAATAATTTTATTTTTATACTTATTTTTTAATAATTAATTAAAGAATTTATTAATATAGGTAGGCCCTATAGCTTTAGTTAAAGCTTATTTAAAATAAAAATAAGGCTTTTTTAGTTTAATATAAAAGAGGAGCAATATATACTATACATATAGGTTATATAAGTTACTTACAATTAGCTTATATATATACGCTAGGCAGCTAATAATTTTCCCCAAATTATTTACATAGTCAAATGGTTTCATTGACTTGTTCAAAGATTTACCAGATACAGGGATCCGCCAATCAACTAGTGGTTCCATCACTGCGGTGAATAGTTGTCGGGGTTGACGGTCCCAACATGCTTCAATCTCACTCAAAGCGCGAAGAATTAGTTCGTATCGAGGCATCTTTTCGAGGCATCTCATCATTCGTAGCATTTCTACTGAGCTTACATAACTAATACAAAACGATACTCTTCCCTCCTCTACTTGTGAAGCAAAATCTTGCTATTGACATCGACAATCTTAATCGACGCCTTGTGATTATGCAGCGTCACCTTGTTCACCAAGCCGTTCTTATCCCATTGAAAGTCCACGGATCCGCCGCCTCTAATGCGCATGCCTTGAACGGAACCGCCCTTCCATGCCGCTGGAATAGCTGGACCCAAGATAACCGTGTGAATGGCATTGGATGCAGATGGAACTGGCAGATCAGTGATTAACATGGCCAACACGGCGGCACTGTATCCGAAATTGGCGTCGATCTGGAACGGCGCTGCTAGCTCGTATGGCCAGCTATTGCCAGAGGTGTACACGGAAAAGCCGTTGTCGGCGTAGTTCATATCAATGGCATATTTCAAGTAGGTGTATCTGCAGTATAATATATATCAGAATCGTGAATCGAAGCGGAAGAGCAAAGATGAAAGTGGTGGAAACTTACGCAATGTCGGTGTTGTTGAGCTGGGCCCAGCATGCGACTCGCCAGACCTTCTCCCAGCCAGTATTCGAATCAGCCGTGCCGTTGCCTCTCGCTGTCAGACTGACATTGACGGCGTCGGTGACAGTCTTGTTCCACATGTGCGTGCCGATGCTGTAGCCAGGATACCAGCCCACGAGGTGAGAAAGATGACGGTGCTCATCGTCGGGCTGATCCCAACCGATCTTCCATTCTGCTTGGTCTTAGCAATGGTTCCCTTTAAGATGTATTATTACTAGCAATGTGCGTACCTTGGATTTGACCGAACCAGCCGATAATGATACCCGGAGAGAGTTTTGACTGTGTCTCCTTTACCGTCTCGAGGAAGGTGGTGTTTTTATCACCGGAATCCTCCCAACTGTTGATAATGTGGTCAAACACTTCCCAAACAAGCTGCTGGTAGTGTGTGCAGCCAAATGTCTATTCATGTTAGTAAAATGACATGGACCGTCCAGGTTATCGGTATGCATACCGTCCAACCATGCTCAGGTGAGTTACAAGGAGCGGCAACAAGGGTTCCATCGTTCGAATAGAGATCAGGCACCATCTCATGAATCCAGTATTCGGCAACCGACTTCATGAGCGGGTAGCCGACAGTCTTCCACCAGTGCGTGTCGCGGCCGTAGTCATATCGGTTCCAGACGTTTTGCACTATCAAAGGGTAAGCATGTGGTAGATAGGTAAGCATCATCTGGGTGCACTCACTAAGCCAGGCGGCAGATACTGGGTAGTTGGACCACACAGCAGAGTTCATTTGTCTTCAAAGCGGTCAGCAAGTTCGTGTACCGCTATGGTCAGAATTCGATTTAGCTGGAGCCTTACCCCGTAAACCCAAATGTGTTGAGATTGCTGAATCCCACAAATCCAGGAGCGTCATATAGCAATTCTGCTGTCTCTGTTCCACGCGGCACCCACGTATCGACGATAAAATCCCACAAAGGCCCCTGGATATCACCGAGACCGGTTTGTTCAGTGTGCCAGTGATTCCTATGGCATCATGGTCAGTTAAAGTCGGTCTACGGACTTGTTCTACTTACATCTGGACGTTGACGTCAACGTGGTAATCTGAACTCCAAGCTGGGAATTGATTCTCTGTCCAGATACCCTGCAGATTGGGTGGCAAAGATCCATCTCTACATGAACCGATGAAAAGGTATCTGCCGTAATCAAAGAGGAGGTTCTCCACGAATGGGTCACCAACGTTATAGTCATAGTTCTCCATCAGCGTCTCTGTAGGCACGGAAGCTGAGTGCTCAGAATCTGGCAGATTCAGTGTGAATTGGCTGAACAGCGTATTGTGATCCTTGACATGGGCGTTGTACATGCTGCTGAAGCTTTTCTTCTCAACGGCCTTAATAGTGGAGACAACAGCCGGTGCGGGATCGACACCCTTGAAGGAGTAGTTACTGGCTCTGGTTCCCTTCTTTTGGTCGTAGTTTGTTCCAGCCGCGTATACCACCGTTACAGAGGTGGTTTTGCGATCTGAAGGAACAAGGAGTTCGTGGGACGATGTGCAAGTAGCTCCCCTAGGCCGATTCAGGACTTGTGCACGAGCGTCAAATATCATGCCAATGTCCTGCTGAGTCTGTCCTCTCAAACGAACTCCATTGGCGTCGCATGAAGAGTTGGACGATGGATTGCTCCGTTGGTTGTCCTGCAATCCAATGGTCACGGCTGGCAGCGGCTTGTTGGACTGGACGTTGTAAGAGCAGACTTGGTCGGGAAAGGTGCAGAAAGTGGTTCTACATGGTTTGTCAGTATCTGGAACAATTGCTTCTTCACAAAAGGATGCTTCGGGCTCGGGTAGTGCTGTTTCCAGAAATACGTACATGGTAAACTTGGCACCATTCGATGTAAAGGTGGTTTGATGAATACCAGTTTCGAGATCCAGCACGCGGTTGTAAGAGCTGTATTTGCTGACTCCCGCAATCTTGACAGTGAGATTTCCCAGGGTCTCGTAGTTGCCATAATGGTAATTTGCCGGATCTCCATATAACGCACTAATGTCTGTTTAAAAAAGAATCCATTAGCAAATGACGATATCCGCAATTGAGTCGAGTGCAACAAACCATTGTTGATCTGAGTGTTCCAAATCGTCTCTCTAATGCCAGGCAGGGCAGTGTAGACTGGAGCTGGTGGGTTGGCGCCAGTGTAGTCCTGTTGCAAAGTCAATCAGGCTATACAAACCAGAGTCTGTAGCGGAAGCAAGGATTGAATTGCTTACAGGGCTTTCGAAAGGGCCTCCAGACCAAAGACTGTGTTCATTTAGGATCACAATGTCCTCTCCAACTAACCCAAGGGGCATTGCTAAATTTGCCCAACATTAGTTGTCTTGTCTCTAGGCAAACCGATTTCCACACCAACCTCCAAGCTTTCCATTTCCCAGGGGATACGCTGTCATAATAATGTTGGCTGGATCCGCTGGCTCTTGAGCCCAGAGTTTCCTGGCAGATGTGCCATGGGCACAAGCTGCGAGAGCGATGAGCCCCGTCAGCAACATTGTTGGCCAATGTTACTTTGCATACAAAGGCGTTGGGAGTGAAACAACTGTTGTGTCTTAGAACAGCTCCATGGGCCATCCCACCTTCTTAAATAGTTGCGATTGAGTTACTCCATCATCGTCGTCAACCGCCGTGATCCATAACGATCCCAAGATAATGCGGGGTTGGAAGCCTTAACGCCTACCAGCGATCCCCATAGTAGCATAGGTTACTAGATGAACACGACGACATTGGAGAAGTCGTTGAACTCTTCATCGTGTCGCATCGTGGAGGGGAATTAACCGTCCCGTAGGGTGTTGTCTCATTTGACCCGACGGGTATGAGCAAGAAACACCATGCCGTTCATGGCATCAGGTTTACGGCTTTGGGATGTCTCGCAAACCATATGCTAATTGAAATGCCGAAAGTAGGTCAGGTTGCACTGATCTCGCTGCGCCGGTAATCAACAGGGGCCAATCGTGGGGAAGTGCTACTTGCCGACGGCAGCAGTGCTACAGTCGGTGTCCAAAAGTCACGATCCAACCCTAAATTCCCATATAAACACATACATTTTAATAATAAAATACTTTATATTTTAATATAAAAAT
>MDJU01000391.1:0-30090 GCA_001721665.1 Trichoderma pleuroti
TCATCTGTGAGACGATGGAGAGAGAGAGAGAGAGAGAGAGAGAGAGAGAGACAGCGAGCTTGATAATATAAAGGATTAGCTGCTTGCTTGCTGCTCTGCTGTTGGACTCCCTCAAACACACACAACACCCAATATACCCCAACCATGGCCGTCAAATCTCTCCGCATCCGAGTCTCCATCGACAGAGGCGGCACCTTTACTGACGTCCACGCCTCCATCCCCGGCAGAGACGACATCATCCTCAAGCTCTTATCCGTTGATCCCGCCAACTACCAAGATGCCCCAACAGAGGGCATCCGGAGGATCCTGGAGCTGGTGACGGGGGAGCAGCTGCCGCGAGGCCAGCCCCTCGATCTCTTCCACTTTGAGTCCATCCGCATGGGAACCACCGTCGCCACAAACGCCCTTCTGGAGCGCAAAGGCGAAAAGGTGGCCCTCGTCACCACAAGGGGCTTCCGCGACCTTTTGGCCATTGGAAACCAGTCGCGGCCGCAGATTTTCGATCTGTCAGTGTCACGACCAGAGGTTCTCTACGACCATGTAGTAGAGGTAGATGAGCGCGTCACCATGGAAGACTACACAGAAGACCCAGACTCTGTCAAAACCACCCCACAGCCCAAGATGCACAGCTCGTCGCCGCAGTCACCGGCGAGACCATTCGGATCCTGCAGGAGCCTGATCTCGGCGTGATCCAAAATCAGCTGGCAGAGGTATGGAGCCAGGGCTTCCGCTCCATCGCCGTAGTCTTCATCCACTCATATGCCTACCCCAACCACGAGCTTCTCGTCGGCAAGCTCGCTTTGGAGATGGGCTTTTCCGTCACCTTGTCATCAGAGCTCCAGCCCATGATCAACGTGGTGCCGCGAGGAACGTCTGCCATTGCAGACGCCTACCTCACCCCCATCATCAGAAAATACATTAGTTCAATCGAGGCAAACTTCCGCGGCGGGTTCTCTTCTGCAGATACCAGAATCGAGTTTATGCAGTCAGACGGAGGCCTAGCGGATTACCGCAAATTCAGCGGCCTCAAGGCCATCCTTTCGGGTCCTGCGGGCGGCGTTGTTGGCTACGCCCAAACGTCGTGGGACGAGGAGGAGAAGCGGCCCATCATCGGCTTCGACATGGGCGGCACATCGACAGACGTGTCTCGGTATGCAGGTGTCTATGATCACGTCTTTGAAACCACCACGGCTGGCATCTCCATTCAGTCCCCGCAGCTCGACATTCACACAGTCGCCGCGGGAGGCGGCTCCATCCTCTCCTGGAGAAACGGCCTCTTCAACGTGGGACCCGAGTCTGCATCTGCTCATCCCGGCCCAGCCTGTTACCGCAAAGGCGGCCCATTGACCATCACAGACGCAAACCTGTTCCTGGGCAGAATCTTACCAGAGTACTTCCCCAAGGTGTTCGGCCCCAAAGAGAACGAGCCGTTGAACCGCGAAATTGTCCAGCTCAAGTTTGCCGAGCTCACAAACGACATCAACAAGGACAGAAAGGCCTCTGGGCTCTCCCCGTTCTCATCGGAAGAGGTGGCCCTCGGATTCCTGAAAGTTGCCAACGAGGGCATGGCGGGACCTATTCGCGCTCTTACAGAGGCTCGTGGCTACGATGCCGCAGACCATCATCTTGCTTGCTTTGGCGGTGCAGGCGGACAGCATGCTTGCGCGGTAGCCAACGTCCTGGGCATCTCTCGAATCATTATGCACAAGTATTCTTCCATCTTGTCTGCATACGGCATCTCGCTGGCGGACGTCGTTCACGAGACGCAACGCCCAGCCGCTATAGTCTATAGCTCTGAGACAGAGAGCGAAATCCAATCTCAGCTCGAGGGCCTAGCCCGACAGGCTACGGATGCGCTCGTGAGCCAGGGATTCTCAGTGGAACAAATCACGCACAATTCTTACCTTAGCATGAGATACGCAGGATCAAATAGCTCCCTCATGATCCTCAAGGGCCAAGATTGGGACTTCAAGCGGGAGTTTGAAGATGCTCACAAGCGCAGCTTTGGATTCCACTTCCCCGAGAAGGACATCATTGTGGACGACATCCGCATCCGAGCCGTCGGCGGAACCGGCGCAAAGCACACCAAGACTCCGTTTGCCCAGATGAACAAGATCCAGAGCATCCGTCTCCCTTCCCCCCACGCCGACGGATCAAATCCAGTGTATTTCGAGGGCGCTGGACGTGTGGACACCCCCATCTACGAGCTTCAGAAGCTCCCAGAGGGATCGCGAATTGCCGGTCCCGCACTCATTATTGACAATACTCAAACCATTGTCGTTGCTCCCGGAACAACGGCCACGATCCTAGACAGCTACGTCGTCATTGACGGTGCGCTGAATGCCAAGGGGTCCAAGACAAACGGTGAACAGGAAGAGTTTAGTCCAATCCAGCTCACAGTCTTTGGCCATAGGTTCATGGGCATTGCAGAGCAAATGGGCCGCACACTAAGGCGAACTGCCGTATCAACCAACATCAAGGAGCGTCTTGACTTCTCATGTGCCATCTTCAGCCCCGACGGTGGCCTCGTCGCAAACGCACCACACGTGCCTGTCCACCTGGGATCCATGCAGTTTGCAGTTCAATACCAGCACCGCCTTTGGGAGGGAAAGCTTCGTGATGGAGATGTGCTCATGTCGAACCACCCCTCATGTGGTGGCACGCATCTCCCCGACATTACAGTCATCACGCCCGTCTTTGATGGAGACAAGCTCGCTTTCTATGTTGCCTCTCGCGGTCACCATGCTGATATCGGCGGTATCCTCCCTGGTTCTATGCCCCCTACCTCGTCGGCGCTCTGGCAGGAAGGTGCTGCTATCCAATCTACCAAGCTTGTTAGCGAGGGCCGTTTCAACGAAACAGAGGTGGTGAGGCTGTTGCTGGAGGAGCCCGCCCAGTACGAAGGTTGCTCAGGCACCCGAAGACTGCAGGACAACATCTCTGACCTCAAAGCCCAAATTGCAGCCAACGCAAAGGGCATCTCGCTGATCAAAGGTCTTATTGAAGAGAATGGCCTGGCTTCTGTACACAGATACATGTATGCCATTCAGCACACCGCAGAAGACGCCGTCCGTGTTCTGTTGAAGGAAACGCGCGCCAAGTATGGCTCTGAGCCTCTTGTTGCGACTGATTACATGGATGATGGAACGCCCATCCGTCTGTCCATTAGCATTTCCCCCGATGGATCAGCCGTCTTCGACTTCACGGGCACCGGGCCTCAGGTATTGGGCAACACAAACGCCCCCATGGCCATTACGCATTCCGCCATCATCTACTGCCTGCGCTGTCTGGTATCATCCTCCATCCCCCTCAACCAAGGCTGCCTGTCACCCATCAAGATTGTCATCCCGGAAGGCACCATTCTGAATCCCGGAGACGGCCTCGCCGTCGTCGGCGGCAATGTGCTGACATCCCAACGCGTTACCGACGTCGTCCTCCGCGCATTCAACGCCTGTGCTGCCAGTCAAGGCTGCTGCAACAACCTCACATTCGGCACCGGTGGAAAGGATCCCAATACAGGGGAGCATAAAGAGGGCTTTGGCTACTACGAAACCATTGCTGGCGGATCTGGCGCTGGGCCTGACTGGATCGGACAGAGTGGTGTGCACACGCACATGACAAACACGAGAATCACCGACCCCGAGGTTTTCGAGAAGCGATATCCGTGTATCTTGCGGCGCTTCGAGCTACGCAAAGGCTCAGGAGGAAAGGGCCGCAACGGAGGCGGCGATGGAACCGTGAGGGAGATTGAATTCCGTGTTCCCGTGCAATGCTCGATCCTCAGCGAACGAAGATCTCGTCGTCCGTATGGTATGGAGGGCGGAGGCGACGGTGAGGCTGGTCTCAACAGCATCAAGGTTACCGATGCGAAAACAGGGCTGAAGAGAGTCATCAATCTGGGGGCAAAGGCCACCACACGACTCAACGCCGGAGAGAGCGTCGTGATTGAGTCTCCCGGAGGAGGTGCTTGGGGGCGGATCGAGGCATGAGCGGAAGAATATGTACCAATAGTTTATTGAATTGGGTTTGTTTGTACGGCACGATGAACAAGGCTACCATTAGTAGAATCCTGGATTTGGGATATCTGCCAGATATGTAATAGAATTTCTTTATTTTTAGGAGTTTCGTTGCTGAAATAAATTCTCTGCTCTACAGCCAGATCAGATAAGAAAGGGTGCAGATCTTTAACAATGATTGTTGGGTAGGATGTAGTTGGGAGGCAGAAAGTCAAGTCACCACCGTGTTAGTGTTGGTACCAGTATTACTCTGCAGCACTAACAGCAATTCGCCAACTCAAGCTAGCCGTCGATAATTTCACGCGAGATCTCGGAAGGGGCCCGAAAGCCGCTAGAATGCCGATGATTTGCTCGTACGCGAAGAGGCCCAAGCTCTGCTGTTCGGTTTCAAGAGCAACGTGGTGCGACGTGATTGTGTTTGCCGCCCTTGAAAGCATGAAGCCAAAAGGGCGGATTGCATTGTTCAATTGTTTCTGGAGCAGCTCAAAGAAAGCAAAGGATGAGACGGAGAGAACAGGCAGATGAGATGATTGCACGTGCTTTGTTCACGTGCCTCGTATTTCCCAGCCGGGGTGAACACAAAAATTCTCATCCATTGAACCTGGACCATTCAAAAGACCCGAGTTGAATGCGATGCAACACAAGAATTGGATCATCGTTCAGGCTCTTTCGGGCTCTTTCAGGCGTCAAAGCGCTCGCTAAAAAGCGCTGCACTAAAACGTTAGCGGCGTGGCCTCTGCCCAGTAATTTTGCCCACTAGCAGCCCAAGTGCCAGGCACCATGCAGGAACAGACTCAATGGCCACCAATCAGCTGCCGGGAGGAAATGAAGGCATTACAAGGTGCACACCAAAGGAGCGGCCGCAACAACCCCTGATGGGCCTTTTTCCTCTTCGTCTTTCTTCATCGCATGTACTCGGCCAGCATGGGTTATATGTGGAGGTACAATGTCGGCCGCACAAGGGTGCAGCACGTTTGAGCGAGTCAGGCCTTTTCTTTCTCTCTGCCTCTGGACCCCTAGACAGCCAGGGGGAGAGGATCGGTTCTGGATAGTATTGCGGAGGAGGGGCTCGCTTTGGACCGTCGAGCGCAGATCGCTGTGCTTCAGCTAGAAAAGATCTGCCCTGTCAGCCCGTATTTGGATGAATGGGGACGGGCAATGTGACCAAGAAGAGGCGGCTGCAGCGGTTGGGCTGGGACGAGGTTTTGGCGATGCCTGCAGAACTGGCATGAGACTGCAATAATACTGCATGGCTGAGGTGATCAATTCATTCAGGAGGACCTGGCGAGATGAACATGCGGAGTGAACGAAACGAGAAATGGAATAAAGAAGAATGCACTGACTCGACTCGTGGAATTGAACAGAACCAAACAAAAACAAGAGGTGAAACCGCGGAATCCTCAGCCGCATTAACTTTTGCCTCTGCGACAAGCCTGGCAAAAATTTGGGGCCGGCCTTACACGAAGTACCAAATATGACACACCTTAATTTCACCTGCGTCCATGCGCGACTAAACCCCAGGTCGTGTCTACCTGCGGATGCCACCACGTCCCCCCCGTCCCATCATGTCCCCTCTACCTGCACGGCCCTCGATGCCGGCCCCATATTTGTTTGGGTGGCACTTGAGAGCACTATTGGCTGCTTGTCTTGGATCAGTCGCCCTCCAGGCCAGTCCGCCCTGCGATGGCGCCTTAGCTGGGCTTGTTTTTCTCAAATCGTTTCGTTTCGCCTCCTCGCTCTTCTTCCTTCTTCCTTCTTCCTTCTCCTCACCGTCTCCTCAAACGTTTCTGCTCGTTTCACAAACTCCAGCAACAAAAGACTTCGTTGGCAAAGTCTTGTCCATTCATTCACTTTGACGCACCTCTTGGATATCGATTGTCCATTGTTATACCCTCCTCACACTCATTTGCATCACGCAATAACAAACAAACCACATACCACACCACCGTAACCGCCACCTTCAGCGCATCTCAAGGTTGGTAGCACACACACATGGTTCTAGAGGGCGTCATTTGCTAACTGCTCGCAGTATTCCGAAACTTTCGAGTAAATCACCGCAGATATCCATCATCTTGCTTGATACTGCCGCTATACTTGCGCTTCACTTTCACCCATCTCTTCGCGACGCTTGGATAGCTTGTGCGCAGATCTACACCAAAACAAATCATCAGCAAAAAAAAGCACCAAACCTCGAAGAATCAAGATGAAGTTCTCCATGTTCGCCGTCGCCGCTCTGCCGGCTCTTGCTCTCGCCCAGTCCACCACCACTGAGACGTCGACGACCATCCTCACCAAGACTGTCACTCTCAAGAAGGTCCACACTGTCACTTCTATTTCCACCACCGCTACTCACAACACCACCACTGCCGCTGCTACTACCTCAGCCAGCCATCAGTCTGTTGGCACTGCTGTCAGCTCGACTGCCTTCCACCCTACAAGTGTTGCCACCACTGGCGCACCCATCGCTACTGTTACCAAGGGCCCCCAGAACGCTGGCGTTGCCCTTGAGGCTAGCAAGGTCGCTCTGGCTGGTGTTGCCGGCATGATCATGGTCGCTCTGATGTAAATCTCTGCGGCTTTTCCAAAAAGAAAATGGAGTGTGGACATCTAAAGGGGACGGCGTGGATTGCTTCTTGATCCACTGACAACCATCTTGACTTCTTCGCTCGTTTCTTCGCTTTCCTTTGTCAGCTTGAAATAAAAAAACCCATTCCTCTGTATGACAATCTACGAATATCTACGACCCGCCGACGACTTGGCAACGTGCTTCCGCTGGAAAGGGACGGGCTCTTTTTTTCGTCCACAAAGGCCTGGCGGTCTAATTCTATTCTCATTTTACCCTTTTTTGCCCATGTTTACGCGCGCCAATGGCGCTGCTGAGCTCACAACCCCTATTGATGCTTTACTTCTTGGATATCCTTGCTGTCCTCGCTGCCCCTACTCATTCATGAAGCAGACACTGGCTGCTGGTCATTCCCACAAGTGGAATTGACTCGCCTTTCAAGCAAAAGTCAGTTGGCATCTCTTCAGATGGCTGGGGAGCAGCACCCAGTGTGTGCAAGCACACTGGCTGGACTCTAACTTCAATTCAATTACATTTTTCACCCCAACTTGTTTCTATCATCACCTTGCACTAGGCGAATTTATTCAAAAAAAAATCTTTGGATCTGATTACCATGGGCATACATTCAGCATGTTGATGTACTCTTATTTCACGGGTGAACGGGCACTTTTTTCGCTTCTGTTGGTGATACCCCCTTTATATATTGGTGATGAGATGGTTGAGGCTCGGTGAAGTTTGAGGCGATATCTCTCATGCACTGCTTGAGAAGACGTCGCACAGCGGCACTCTTGCTCTCGACTTGATGGCTTGTAGTCTTGGCGTACGTCCGTTCTGGGGTTTCATTCGGATGCTGGAGTTTTGGGGAGGGGAGGCTTGGTGTTGCTGTGAATAAGGAACTATAATGCATACACATTGCCGTACACTGCACTTTTGTGATTTGTTTGCCATCATTTGACTGTGACTGTGAAATCCATCAATGAATGCTTTTGACCTCAAAACGGCTACTAAAGACGGTAAGATGTCGGCGCATTCAGTGCACTGATTCGGCGCATTTGGTCAACTCCACCAATTCCACAGCGACAGTAAACGCCCAGTCTCGATTGCACAACCATCATGAAGAAGAAAAGAGCATATTACGCCATATGGCAACGAAACTAAAAGTCGAGTTGTCATAGTTGCCGACTCGAAAAAGGCTTCTTCCTGACTGATTAATAAAGAGAAATCCCTATTGGCGCACCCGGGCCAAGTCGCCGGCTTGCGCCGCCACGGTGCGGGTCCCATCGGCTCTCCAACTTTTTCTCCAGAGCTCTTCACTAATCAATGATTATTCAATCTTCAGAACCCACAACTCACCAGGCGGGATTCTCGGGAAGAGCCTCGCACCCAGAAGCTGCAGCCTCGATACTCTGCATATTCACAATGGCTTCAATAGCTCCATCGCTGCAGCGAGCCCAGGCGCCCATGCGAAGGGCTCTGGCCGCTTCTCCCGCCCTCCGATCCTTGGCCACTCTCCCACAGCATCCCGATGCCAGCGAAGCTCCCAAGACCTCTCGACCCCAAACATACTTCAAGGATAAGACTGTTGCGCCCTTCTCCGACTTTGTTGCGACGTCGTCTCCCGCGCAGGCCCTGTCGCCCAGCGATGCGTACGCTCTCAAGACGGCCGAAGTCGGCCCTGCAGGCAAAAAGAGAACCATCACACGACTGCCCGAGTGGCTCAAGACGTCCATCCCCGCGGGCAACGACAACTACAAGAAGATCAAGAGCGATCTGCGCGGCCTAGGTCTGCACACCGTCTGCGAGGAAGCGCGATGTCCCAACATCTCCGAATGCTGGGGCGGATCCGACAAGAACGCCGCAACGGCCACCATCATGCTCATGGGCGACACATGCACTCGCGGCTGCCGCTTCTGCAGCGTCAAGACGAGCCGTGCTCCTCCTCCTCTGGATCCTCACGAGCCAGAGCACACTGCAGAGGCCCTCGCGCGATGGGGCCTTGGATACGTGGTGTTGACGAGCGTGGACCGTGACGACCTCATCGACGGAGGCGCGCGACACTTTGCGGAGACAATTCGCAAGATTAAGCAGAAGAAGCCGACGTTGCTCGTCGAGGCGCTGACGGGAGATTTCGGCGGCGACTTGGACATGGTCAAGATTGTGGCGGAGAGCGGCTTGGATGTATATGCACACAATGTCGAGACTGTGGAAGGCCTGACGCCGTATGTGCGTGATCGCAGAGCCACGTTCCGCCAGAGCTTGAAGGTGTTGAACCACGTCAAGGAAGTGAGGGGCAACGAGGGCATCATCACCAAGACTAGCATCATGCTTGGTCTGGGAGAGCAAGAGCACGAGGTCATGGATGCTCTGAGAGGTACGTCTCTGGTTCCAAGTCAGAAACCAAGAATACGAACAAGATGTCTAACAAATCATAGAACTACGAAAGGCCAATGTTGACGTCGTTACCTTTGGACAATACATGCGTCCCACCAAACGACACCTCAAGGTCGAAAAGTACGTCACCCCTGATGAGTTTGAGATGTGGCGCCAGCGCGCTCTCGACATGGGCTTCCTCTACTGTGCTAGTGGGCCTCTTGTTCGGTCATCCTACAAGGCCGGCGAGGCGTTCATTGAGAACGTTCTCCGAAAGAGAGCTGGTGACAAGGCTGCCGCGATTGCGGGTGAGGGCCTTGGCAAGGCGGTGGCACTTGACGCTACGAAGACGCAGTAAGATACTTTTACAAAGAAGAAACTATCATTGTTTGGGAACAAGGCGTTTTTTTGCGAGATTGGATTCCTTTTTAGAGGGTTCAGGATTCAACGATGGAAATAGCGAGAGTCTTCAACAATGGCTCTTATAGATGCTGTAGAATTATCATGTGCCTAGGGGTTTAATATATGAGTATCGTCCCTCTGAAAATAATCATCAAACAATGCAGTAATAATGTAGGATGGCTGCGCGAGATAGAGGGGGTATCAGCTCTATTCAACCAAGTTACAACCAAGTTACTCGTTATCCCATATCCGCTTCAATGCCGTCAACGCAATATACATGGCCTCCTCGGTCCGAATCGTTCTGCTCCCTTGATTCGGCATCACGTCAACCCAGTGATCAAACAACTCCCTCGTTTTCCCACCCTGGATGCCCATCCCGCCAAGCTCCTCGTCATTCATCGCCGCATACTCGATGCCGCGCGGGCCGCCAAACACAATGAGAACATGGTTAAACTGCACACGCTTGCCATGTGGAAACTCCTTGCCCACGGGAGATCCTCTCTCAGACGTGCCGATGCTGACGTCGTATCCGCCCTCGTAGGGAGACTCGGTGAAGACGGCCGACAGCGAGTTTGCCTGTCGGACGGTGTAGCCCCAGTAGAAGCCGGCTTCCGTGCGAGGCGCGTGGGGGTGAACACACTCTGCGGACTCTGACCCGTCTTCTGCAATCTTGAGCGTGACTCTCGTCTTGGGAGGAATGTCCTCTTTGATCTCGACAGGCTTATCTAGGCCAATTTCCACCAGCGTGCCGTCGCTCGACTTTGTCATTCCCGCAATGGTGACTCCCTCTCTGTATACCATCGACTCCTTGATATGCGGGTGGTGCGGCGTATCAAGACCAGGTAGGGACGACGTCAGTCGCAAGTTGGGGTGCAGAGGGAAAAGCGCCTTGCGCATAAACGGCGGCGCTTCCAGATACGACAGCACATGCGTCAAGAAGTGGCACGGGTCTGTATCGCCGGTGTACGCAGATTTATCGGTATTGTGCGGGCGAGTGTTGACCGGAGAGTCGTCAAAGACGATGACTTCGTCGATGGAAAAGATGGCGAGAGCACGGGCAATGCGGCTGGGCACAGCGATTCGCTGTTCGGCCGTGGCTAGGCTGGAGGCATTCTATCTGTTATTATGTCTTTCTTGACACGAAGAATTCAAAGTAAAGAGAAGTGAATACATACGTCGCAATTGTGCTGCTGGGGAATGCTACAGAGACGGTCCATTCCCTTCCCTCTGAAGCTTCGAGGTTGACGGGGCGGAACGCCTGCTGAGCGTTGCCGCCATTGTGGGCAGTTTTTCTCTTCTGTATGCTCAATTAGAATTCAAGCTCATCTTAAAAACACTGGTAGAATAATACCTTTGCCTCGCGCTCTTGATATGACATGATGAATGTATTTTTGGTCACTAAAGTATGCAGCTCATATGCCGGTCAAATCTCGTCTCAAAATATTTTGATAGTACATATTCTGCCAGAGGTTGGTCCACTTTATCCTATACCGCCTACCACTTTTGTAACTGCGTCATCATCAGCCATCGCCCATCCACTCTGATGCATTCATTCTTACCCTATAAGTTTTGACGTTTGAGAAAATATGGTAAACAAATAATGCAAATATCGTAGCCATTGAAAATACAAGAGAGAGAGAGAGAGAAAATGATCTTCCAATGATTATATCTATTTATATCCAATACATGTATCGAGCAAGCAATGTATGCTAAGATGGCTCTGACATTTTGAAGTAGGATGATCCCGAGTTGCTAGATACTTTTATGGGCAGCCAAATTTCAGTTAAATAAAACCTTGAGTAACTCATTCTATGCTAGAGATAATCAACGGCTACCTGTGCTGTGGCCATTGTCAAGTCTAACATACCAGCAAGCATGTCAACGATACAAGAGTACCTGATGCTCACCCATTCCGTCATCGGCCTTGACCGCCTTCTATATAAAGATCAAACCTGGCAGAACGCCCCTCCAACAGCCCCTCTACTGGAAGTTTTGTTCCATCGAGAAAGTACCTCCAAGTATACCTTTGGCTGGATATTTGGTTTGTAGATGTGGTGTTTGGTTGTTGAATCTTTTTTGCTCTTGGCATAATGGATAAAGTTGTATACATGGAGAAAATTGACTCGTTTTGAAAAAGTTTGCGACTAAAAGATATACAGGTTTGGTGGTTGGAAATGGTCTGCATATCAGACTTTTGGCGCCTTTGCGCTTGTACTTGAGGAACCGAGCTAGCTGCTTGTCCAAACTTCGACGCCAATCCTGCGTTTTATATTCCTCCCAGAACAAAAGTCACAGGAATCCCTCTCGCCCTTCTCGCTCAACACCGCAGCCAATTGCTTCCAGTCGCACGTCATGCCTATCAAGGTTGTCCTGGGAGCCCAATGGGGTTTGTCATTTCCTTTCCCTTGTTTGGTGCCCCGCGCGCGTGGTAACGGAGACGTCTTGTCGCTAACTCCATTGCGCTTCCCTAGGAGATGAAGGAGTGCGTCTAGCCCATCCGATCTGTCATATCGAGCTCTCAAACTGACCTATTAAACGTCAGAAAGGCAAATTAGTCGACATTCTCGCACCCGAAGCTCAACTCTGGTACGTTCTTGACGGGGAAGAAGGTGGTGGTTGTTTCTGGATATGGTTGAGAGCCAACAGAGGGCGAATATGGCTAGGAGTCGAACGATATGCTAGCAACATGGCATCACTCTGGACCATATTTCACCCTCTGTCGTTCATATTCTTCTTCTATATTCAGAGATATATTCCCTCCCTGAGAGTTCAATTTCACGACTAATAGACGCTGACTTGATGATAGCGCGAGGGCCGCTGTAAGCCAAACACCCCATGCGACGGCGCATACAAAAATACTGAACCGAGATGGCAGGGAGGTCATAATGCAGGGCATTCTATTGTGTGAGTCTAGCCCGCCGTGCTCTTCCACTATGATTTATGAACTATATCGCTGACTGCCATTGCCACAGCGCCAACGGTGTCTCGTACAGGTATGGAGATGTCGAATCAAAGCACCGGTTGTCAACTAAGCGAATAACTGACCAAAAATAGCTTTCACCTGCTCCCTTCCGGTCTCATCAACCCGAACTGGTACGCTGTCGACAATTGCAGACTTTCGACGAGCAGACGCTGACTTGACGGTAGCATGAACTTTATCGGCTCCGATGTGTAAGTTGCTTGAACCCACTTCTCTGCAAGATGAGTTAGTGGTGGATGAGCATTTGACCTGTACTAATGGCATCCGACTGCAACAGGGTCTTTCATGTGTAAGTCTCACAAATCCAGTGCTCTCTGTCATCATGCGAGTCTCTCGTATCGCCGCCCAGCTCAACACGCAATCCGTTTGGCGTATCAATGCACAACTACAATGCTGACCATTTCTAGCCCTTCGTTCTTCTCAGAGTTGAAGCAGCTTGAAGAGGTATTTACCGATCCGGCAGCTATCAAGAAATCGTTGCTGACATCAGAAATAGAAAGGACTTCCTAATGTCTACGATCGGATCCTTGTGTCTGACAGAGTCAGTGACCTATGCAACGCTACTCCGTTATTCCATACCCTTGCTGACTTGTTACAACAAGGTCCATATCAACTTTGACCTTCACGCCGCCGTCGATGGTCTCGAGGAGATTGAGCTAGGAGGTAAGCAATCTATAACCAGCGTTCCTGTTCACGTCTAACTTGACCAGAGCGCAAAATCGGCACCACTGGCCGCGGAATTATAAGTTCACCTTGTTACACCCTTGACATCATAAGCTAACATTACTGTGAACGGACCCTCATACAGTGTAAGCAGATGTTGGCATTATCGTCCGTCAAAGTTGTACGTATATACTGACGCTGAACCTGATAGACCAAAGCTGCTGTAAGCATTTACAATCCCAGAGCACCAACCATCTCACTAAACCGGGATTAGAGAAGTGGAATCCGCCTAGCCGACGTGTTCGACCAAGAACTCTTCGAATCAAAACTGCGTCGACTGGCACATGGCTACAAGGCCCGTTACGGCGATCTGCTCAAGTACGATGTCGAGGAAGAGATTGAGAGATTCCGAGGATATCGTGCAGAGCTCGCAAAGTATGCCGTTGATGGTTTGAGCTTTATGTATTCTGCGTAAGTAACCTTTGCGGCGCGGTAGAGGAATGGATCAATATCCAGGATAATTCCTTTGTCTTCCAACGAACCTTTCCCCCATAAGCATGGCAAGAAGCTAATCTTTATAGTCAAACGAGCAACATGAACATCATTATCGAGGGTGCAAATGTTCGTCTTCAGCTCCCAGCAAGTTGGTTATTTACTGACCTGGCCGGGCCGGTAACCTGCCTGTCGTCATGTACTTGAAGCCCTTAAGCTCTGGCATCGGCGAAGAGACATCATGTGGACGTGGCTAAAAAGCCTACCCTATTCTGATTGAATGGTCACACCAATGGCTAGCAGTGGTGCTATATGTCGATATCGCAGACCTGAGTCGAGCGGCAGACCTAGACTCTGCAGTCCAATGCTCTAGGTCATAACCGAATGGCTTATATGCGATATCAGAGCCGGGCTTTTCTCAGCTACACTTGAAGTGGTCATTTAGTCAAGGAATGTGGCTAAATAGTAATCCGTCTTTGGTTGCATGGTCACGCCAAGTGTGACTGAGAAGAGACGGACTCTGGTATGATATATGATCTATCTGGGTTGTAATCTAAGCCTACTATAGGTCTGCGATACTGACGTCTATGGACACAACACTAGTCTTTGGGAGTGACCATACAACAATTAAGAGGGTGGCCGTGGTCACGCCCTATCATGTCAACCGCCGCTCTGTCCACGTCAAGGCTTCAGAGTACATGACCAGGTGGGTTACTTGTCTTGGTACCAACAGGCCGTAATGCTCGACCTTTCGATGGGTTCATACCCCTATGTCACTTCATCCAACACCGCGATTTCTGGCATCATCGCCGGCTTGACGCTCAACCCTAAGAACATTACAGAGACCATCGGAGTGGTAAAAGCCTGTAAGTAATATGGGTAATCACTGGACCTTTTGGCCAGTAACATCTCGAAACGAACCCCTCCCCCTAACCCGTAATTGTTTGTAGTAGATGCTGATGACTTAGACACCACACGTGTTGGCGCTGGCGCTTTCAAGACAGAGGATCTCGAAGAGTACAGTCGCCCCATCACACCTCAGCTTTGGAGTCGAAGCAGACTGACCATGTGCACAACAGGGTCGGAACAAAACTCCAGGAGGTGGGCCGAGAATGGGGAACGTCCACAGGCCGAAAACGTCGCTGTGGCTGGTAAGCCTCTCTCTATAAAGAATATTGGGTGCATAGCTAATTGTATAGGCTCGGTTTGTCAACACCTCGCCTCATTTTCAATATCAAGATTGGCCGTTACTTACTTGGACTTTATAGATCTCGTTGTTGTAAAGCACGGCCACATGGTCAACTACTACACTGCCTTGAACTTGACCAAAGTAGGTCTTACAAGAACTACTCTAAGGGTATTAAATGTTAACTCTTGATGTAGCTCGATGTGCTCGATTCCTTCGAGACAATCAAGATAGCCATTGCGTACAAAGATGAGAGGACAGGCCAGGTAGGAAGCTGTCGTGGTCCAAAGTCTTGAGGCATAGCTGAGAGTATTAGGAACTTGACTATTATCCGGCGGACCATAACATCCTAGATGACGCCGAAGTCGTCTACCACGAAATGCCTGGGTGGAACAAGCCGACGACCAACGCCCGGACGTACGATGAGCTTCCCAAGCAGGCCCAGGACTACATTGAGGTACATCTATTTTCAACTACAAATAGATCCGATCATAATTACTGACTGGCTCTTTAGTACATTGAGAAGTTCATTGGAGTAAAGGTCAGTTGGCTTCTTTTCCTAAAATGGGCTTCGCTTGCACAGGCTTCGAAGAGCTATGTACTAACTTTGAGAAGGTAAAATGGATCGGTACTGGCCCTGACCGTGAGGCGATGATCACACGTAACTAAGTGATCTGGTGAGTTGATTTATACCTAATACCGGTGACGAAGTGAGCTTCGGAAGCTTTTCTGTGCATCAAGTGCTTGAAGCCCGTGGCTGAAGCGCTGTGATTGGTGTATGTAGAGAATCGATAGTGCGCAACCCAATAGATGAACATTTCGGTTCTCATTATCCTACATATGCTCTAGATTTATGTATGTGATGTTCAAGGCCTGCTGTAATGTAGAATGGGACTAATAGCGTATGATATCGTTGAGAGCTTCCATATGAACGCTTGGATTATAACGTGAATGTAATAAGAGAGGTTAGTTTTCTGTCGTAGGCAACTAGGCAATGGAAAATTAGTCATCAGTCGCCTTACATATTTTCGCACCTACGGGTGACATTCCAGAGGACCTAGCGCAGCAAGGTACCTGGAGTATTACGCCATAGGCCTAGCCGTAGCGCTGTACCACCAATTACTCAGCAAACATCCATTGAACAAGACGGGCGAATGCGCAAGCTGGCCACGTTCAACAACCTTCAGTCACCACCAACAGCAGAGTCGCAACCGCAGCAATCAATCATACCGCCCGGCATCTACGAGCGCATCTTCGCAATGAGCGGCCCCATCAACATCGGATCCGACGGCGAGTGGCAGTCGCTGCTGTCGGGAACCACCGTCGTCGTCGCAGATTGTACGGTATCTCGTCAGGTCCTGCGCCAGCCCGACTAACAGAAGCATCACAGTCTACGCCGATTGGTGCGGTCCCTGCAAGATGATTGCGCCGCACTTTGAGCGCCTCGCCAAGGAACACTCGCGCCCGAACAAGGTGGCCTTTGCCAAGGTCAACGTCGACAACCAAGCCAACATTGCCCGCACCAACGGCGTCACTGCCATGCCCACGTTCAAGATCTTCCACAACGGCACCGCCGTCGAGACCATCCGCGGCGCCAACCCGTCGGCCCTGACCGAAGCCATCACAAAGGCCGTCTCGCTCAGCGACGGTGGCAAAGTCGAGGACGTATTCAAGACGCCCGGCAGGACGCTCGGCGGCGACGGTCCCATCCCCGGTCAGGGCCGTCACTGGAGCGTGACGCTGCTGCTCAACATCGTCATGATGTTTGTCGGGCTGTACCTCACGTCCTTATTTTCGGCACGTAACAAGGAAGCGTAGGAAGAGGGAGGTGCGAATTTACTGACGGGCGAGCCAGATTGATTCGTACAAGGCGGCGGAACAGTCCATGTTCAATCCGAAGAGACAGCAGCCACCGTTGAAGCCGGCATCGGCTGGAGGGCCGGCACCAGCAGGGAGCGCTCGGGCGCAGCAACAAAAGTCAGCCATTAGGACACTAGCTGATTTGTGATTTGTTATAATGCGATGGAAGTTGAATGGTCGGGGAAGCTGTTCTGTGATTCTGTGCGTGAGCGTTCTCTACCTACACTGCGTTAGCTATGCCAGCATACGAGGGATTATGCTGCTGTATGATTAAGCGACAGCTAGTAGCAGCCTATAATTTGATTTTGAAAGGAAAAAGACAATATTCGAAGAAGGAAAGAAAAAAAGAAGTAACATGAGCGGCATGTGTTTGTATAATGTCCATCTTGGTAAACTGGTTCAGTGGGCCTAGCGCTGATTGACCTCTCACACGCAAGCTATCTCCAATCATGGCATCACGTGACTGCGACAGCTTGAAAAAGTCCAAGAAACCTTCATCTTTCGAGCACAGCAGCAGCTCTTTTCTCGTGCTCAAATTGTGTACAAGAAGAGAAGATGCTGTCATTAAATGGGCTCAAGAATGCTTGCCCAAAGTGCAGCTACACATTTCTCTTCACAGCACCACGGCAGTTTTCTTCCGCATCAGTGCGAAGATCAGCTGCCCCACGCATACAAATTCAGCGAAGCTCTCACCAACTAAGCAGACGATGTTTTTCTGCGTCCACCGTTGCTCTTGACAAGCCAACAGATGTATCAAGGAGCCAATCATTGGAGGAGATTGAAAATGTTGTTCGAGAAGCAAAACAGCGCTTTCGAGACACGCTTCCAAAGGGCTATCTCAACGAGGAGGAGTATGCGCTCTACGAACGGCTTTATGGCCCACCACTTCGTGAGACTGCTCCGGAAGATGTTGGGATTCCAACTCACGCGGATATGGGAGGCCAGTCATCACGGGTGAATGATGAAAGGACGTTGTTGCGGCAATTGGAAGAAGGGGGCTTTGAAGAAGTCACCTACGAAATGCCTTACCAGCAGAGTGATGTTGCGGAGGCACCTTTAGATTCTGAACAACCCTTGGCATCTGATTCTGCACTAGACATTATTGAAGAGTCACCGGGATACGTCGATGCGGTGGCAAGAAACCCAAGGGAGCACGAGGCATTGCAGCGACTGATGCAAGACTTCAAGGCGGCGCAACAGAAACAAATCGAGGATGAGATGGCAGCAGCGAGAGAAGAAGCCGAAGCAGAGCAGGAAGCATATGAAATGGACGAGGAGGACGGATTATTTGAGGAACCAGACCAGACTGCGGATAGCCTAGAGAGGGACATGAGCCTGGGCGAGACGCGACGATTCCACCCTTTCACTTTGCAGGGCCGATTCCATGGAAGCCCAGTCGAGATTGCGCTGCCTCAAAGCGCACTCGTCACACCTATTCGGGACCTTTTGGATCGAACTCATTTGAGCCACGTCAAGACGGCCGCCGAAGCAGCCTTTGGTGGCCAAGGACTGCCGACTTCGCCGTCAACACCAGAAGGAAGAAAAAAACGGGCAGATGGGCGGTGTTGGTTTGCCCCCTGATCAAAGACACATGACGGAAATTGAGGCGGATGCGTTCCTCGCTGGTTTTCTCCCCCCTGCTTATGCCTCTGTCACCTCAGTCTTGCGAGAAGTGCGGAAGCGGCTGGGTAGTGACTGGATCCAACAGCGACTCAAAAAGACGGACAACGCAGGGCTCAGTGTGTTGGATGCTGGAGCTGGCGGTGCTGGCCTCATTGCCTGGGAGCAAATCCTCCATACGGAGTGGGATCTGCTAAGAGAAAAGGGCGAGGTAACGGGTTCACAGCCCCCAGGGAGGAAAACTGTCATTACTGGATCAGATCGTCTGCGTCACCGACTAAAAGGTTTCCTCCACAACACAACCTTTTTGCCTCGATTGCCAGATTATGAACACTCGGGCGAGATGCAAGGCGAGCATCTCGATGCTGGCAGTAAGCTGCAGCCTCGAAAAAGCTATGATCTCATCATTGCTTCTCATCTCTTCCTCAAGGAGAAGCAGGATCATTACCGCCAGGCCATCTTGAACAACCTATGGACTCTACTCAACAAAGATGGCGGGGTGCTCATCGTCATTGAAAAGGCCCATCCCCGAGGATTTGAAGCCGTCGCCCATGTCCGAGATACACTCCTGAAGCAGTTTCTCTTGCCTCAAAACGGCGAGCCCAGCATTCCGACGGAAGAGCTAAACCCAGCATTCCACAAGGAGCGGGAAGCTGGTCACATTATCGCACCATGTACCAACCACGGAACATGCCCTATGTATAAAGAAGCTGGCAAGAGCAAGGGTCGCAAGGATTATTGCTACTTTAACCAGCGATTTACACGACCAACCTTTTATACCAAGATGCTGGGCAACAGCTCAAACAACCAGGGCGACGTAGAGTTTAGCTATGTGGCGATACAGCGTGGCCGCTCAAAGAAGGACCAGCTTCCAGGATGGAAGGCCACCGAACAGGCATTTGCAGGATACGAAAATTCATCAGACAGTCCAGACATGCAGACTTTGCCCAGAATGGTCTTGCCGCCATTGAAGCGCAAAGGCCACGTCACTCTGGATGTCTGCACGCCTGAAGGCAAGATTGAACGATGGACGGTGCCCAAGAGCTTCAGCAAGCTCGCCTACCACGATGCAAGAAAGTCACACTGGGGCGATCTCTGGGCGCTGGGCGCCAAGACGAAGGTTTCTCGAAGCGTGCGAGTGGGCAGCGGAGTAGATGACGGAGGCAAGCGAGCGGACGGCGGCAAGAAGCCTCGCAAGGTCGAGATTACAATGGACGGAGGCCGTCTGTCGGCAAACGAGAAGAATGCGCGCAAGGAACGCCGGGCCAAGGGCAAGCGGGCGAAGCAGACTGACCTGATTAAGGAGATTTTGGAGATGGAGGACCTGGAAGAGCAAGAGATTGAGAGGGAGATGGACGCAGAGGTGGAGGAAGAGCTGAGAGTGGACGAGGAAGACAGGCGGAGGAAGAGGTGATGAGATGGATGGCTGCAAAGGCACATTGTATAACATGGATGGAACCAAAACTGTATACTAGTCTGAGCATTGTCACGGAGATTTTATGAGACATTTATGGATTACAGAACATTGGCTGGGCATATCGAAGTCTTTTATCACCACAATCTTTGCAGATCAAGTTGAATCATCTTGAGCTAAACATTGGCAGCGGCCATCTTCATCTCAACTCCACTGTTATTTTTGGGACCCTGAGCTGGAATAGGGAATTAAGCGTGCCGATTAAGCATAGTGGGAGCCAAGCTTGCCAAGGTCAGGGACCACCCGCGCATGGCTGAAACAAGCAACTGAGCATCAATACTGTAACGGACATTGATGTTGTAAATGGTGTAATAAATTGCCTGTATTCCTGCAGATAATACCAGATACATGCAGCCTCATTCAATAGTTGGAAAAATAAACCAAGTATAACCGCGCTGTTTAGGCTAGTTTCAGACCAAACTATAAAACCATTCGTCAGAACACGAAAGGGATATAAATAGCCTGGACTAACACGGTCCCTAAATTGATTCCCCATCTGGAAGCTCGCGTGCCGTTCAGGAGAGGGGGAATCCTGAATCGAAGAAGGCGGGGGCCTGGAATTTGAAATTCAACCATGGACAGGTAGTAGTAGTAGAACTCGTATTAGCAATGCAGCGCTCTAAGCAAAATCGGGGAGTCGGTCTGTTTTCGTATTATCTTATATGTGGTAGAGTTGTTTAGTTGTTTGAATCTCTATTCTACCTTGTAACTATTTTGTGCCTCGTCTCGTCTCGTCTCATGCTTTTTTGCTTGATTCAGCGTTGAAGGGGGGCTGTTTGGAATAGCGTGCTAGGCGTGTCTCTCATTTTGTCTCATCAATTCTCATCTTCTCAGCACTGGCATCCTTGTTTTTTTTTCATGTTCCATCGTATCTAGTGTCAGTTGGAGGAGAGTCGCGCCTCGCGCAAACCGCTGCATCACAATGTTTCCCGGCCGCCCCCGAATTGTCCGCAATGGCATCCTCTTGATGGTCGTCATCCTGACCCTATGGCACCTCCAACGCTTGCCCCGGACGGCATCACCAGAATGGGTCACCCTTGAGCGCTTCATGAACCACAACGCGTCTTCCAGTCGGTATCCCGAGCCCAAATCCACCTTTGACTGGAGCAGCATCAAATTCCGCTTCCCTCCTCACAGCTCCACGCGGCTGCCCGCTCAGAGTAAACCTCTCCCCCAGATCCAGCACCGCTTTGGGGGAGCCGAATCAGCAGCTGCGGCCAAGCAGCGGAAGCAGAGGCTGCTCGAGGTGAAAAAGGTCTTTCTGCGGGCGTGGCAAGGGTACAAGAAATTCGCCTGGAAGCAGGATGCCCTGCTTCCCATCAGCGGCGGCGGGCGAGAGCAGTTTTCGGGCTGGGCGGCGACGCTCGTCGATGCCCTGGACACGCTCTGGATCATGGGCCTGCGGGACGAGTTTGACGAGGCGGTGGCGGCGGTGGCCGAGATTGATTTTGGGTCCTCGACAAGCAATCGGATCAACATTTTTGAGACAAACATTCGCTATCTCGGCGGCTTGCTGGCGGCGTACGACCTGAGCGGGAGGAAAGTGCTGCTGAAGAAGGCGGTTGAGCTGGGCGATCTCATCTACGCTGGGTTCAACACCAAGAACGGCATGCCCGTCGACTTTCTCAACTTTCACTCGGCCAAGTCGGGAGAGGGCCTGCTCGTCGAAGGCGCAGTCGTATCGGCGTCACCAGGGACGCTCTCTTTGGAGCTGGCGCACTTGTCCCAGGTCACGGGAGACCCGAAATACTACAGCGCCGTGTCGCAGGTCATGGATGTGTTTTACGAGGGCCAGAACCAGACGAGCGTTCCGGGGGTTTGGCCCATGAGCATCAGCATGCTGTCCAAGGATGTAGTCCACGGCAGCAGCTATACGCTGGGCGGCTGTGCCGACTCTCTGTACGAGTATCTGCCCAAGATGCATCAGCTGCTGGGAGGCGGCGAGCCCAAGTACGAAACCATGTCCAAGACGTTTCTCAAGACTGCGGATCGACACTTTTTGTTCCGTCCAATGCTGCCAAGGGAAGACGACATTCTCATGTCCGGCAACATCAACGTCGATGAAAAGGGCAAGCCGATATTGGACCCGGAAACAGAGCATCTGACCTGTTTCGTGGGAGGCATGTTTGGCCTGGCAGGCAAGCTCTTCGACAATGAAGACGACGTCGAAACCGGCGTCAAGCTGACCAACGGCTGCGTCTACGCATACCGCGCCTTTCCCACGGGCATGATGCCCGAGAGAATCGACCTGGCGCCGTGCAAAGACCGCTCGCACTGCCCCTGGGACGAGGATTACTGGTTGCAGGAGCGCGATAAGCGGCCTGAGTGGAAGGCCCATCTGCCCAAGGGCTTCACCACGGCAAAGGACCCGCGATACCTCCTTAGGCCGGAGGCCATCGAGAGCGTGTTTTACGCATACCGGATCACGGGGCGGAGAGAGTTCCAAGACGCTGCGTGGGACATGTTTACGGCGATTGCAAAGGGGACGCAGACGGCGTATGCGAATGCAGCGGTGCTGGATGTGACGGTTGTGGATGGGGAACTGCCGTTGGAGGACTACATGGAGGTGAGTGATGCTCCTTGTGTCGATTTCTCTCCGTCTTTATTCTGACTGTGATGCTTGGTGTAGAGTTTCTGGCTCGCCGAGACGTTGAAGTACTTTTACCTCGTGTTTACAACGCCCGACATCATCAGCCTGGACGACTATGTGCTGAATACCGAGGCTCATCCATTCAAGCTTACAAAGTGAATGAGTACATACGCACATCTTGAGAAGGCGATTTTGGCCAACATGGCGTTAATTACACCGCGGGAAAATAGATGTCACGATCCTTGACGGCTTGCAATCATACAAGCCGCCCTCTTTACTAATCTCACCTCATCTTGTAGGGCAGTCGTCGAGTCGAAGCTGATTGGCCACGGAGAAGCATCCGTTTTGCCAATCACGGGCAGAGGACGAGCAAGGGTTCAAGCTGTCAGCTATGAGAAGAGCTCCGAGTGGGAGAAACAAGTTTATTCGGCCACGCCAGAATGGGTGTCACAAAGATCATCCCGGTGACTCTGGACAGCGTGTTCCGTTTGTTCAGGTTTGGACCGGCAGAGAAACCATCAGCAGCAGGGCAGGATGGCTCGGGCTCTCAGACTTGCACAGTATCGTAACATTCAGTATCCTTCTAGATTAGATTAGAAGATGGTTGCGGGTTCTGTCATGTTAGTCCATAGGTGGCAATGCATGCTACGTATCAAGATTTCTCCGGTTCTCTGTTGCCGTAGTATGTGCGAGCAATGGTTCGTAATGTAGCATATGATGCATGTTGACCAGAAATCCCAAGGCTGAAAAGGAAACATTTCTTGTCCATTGAACCATGGTGCGCATAACAAGCGGAAGCTTCTCCGCACGCCAATCACAAGCCCAACATTGAAGTGTACATGTATTGAACCGAGCATCGATATCAGCCCGTGTCTCTCACGCATATCCGCTTATACCCGCCTGTGCCTTTGCGTACCTACATGCACATGTATGCAATAGCCCGTGACGATGATGCCAGCTTACAGCCAAACAAAGGGGCTCCCAAACAAGAAACGGTGAAGAACCAAAGTTGCGGAACAACTTACAGGACAGTGGAGGACAGGGATCTGTAGCCACTGGCTCACATGGAGGGATACAATCAATGCCCAGGAATGTCCCAACGACAAACACACACACACACACACACACACACTGTGCTTGGCTTCTTCAATGACCCGGATGGTGTCGTCCGCGCAATGTGATTGGCAGCCGGCGAAGTGTCCGAAGGAGTTGCACGCCAGTGACGATGGACGGCATATGGATGCAGGGAATGTGATTGGCGTGCGGAAGTCCTCCGAGCATCATCAGCTGCTGGTGAGATGCCATGCCATGCGGGGTGACAGAAAACACCGCCGGTCTGACACTATAGATTCATGCGTGATCGGCGGTGGTGGTAATTTGGCACCCACTTGGGATGCATCTACAGCCTCGTGCTCTTGATACTGTAGGGACGAGGGCCTACGCAATAGTTGTGCTCGGCAATGAAGCCTCTTGAACCGTCAGACGCTCTGTACCGAAACCAAATTCGCCACCCATGTCTTCTTTTTTTTTTCCTGTTTTTCTCTTCTGTCCGGGTTTTCGGGGCTCGTCTCTTCTTTTTTTTATTTCCCCGGCGTAACATGTGTGTGTATCAATAGCTTTTTGGGGGTCAATTGCGCTTTTTGGCGGCCTCGGACCAGAACGATGCACAAGCCCCAGCGTGGGCATGGCAGAGACCCCCATCGACAAGAACCAGCCGCTCTTTTTGCCCTTTCTCCAGCTTACCCGAAAGATGGTACATGCAGTCAAAAGACCGTCCCTCACACCGTCCAATAGGCCCATTTACAACGCACGTCGACACAAAAAGTGACGACAAACCGCCGTGCCTGGACTGTGATTTTTTGTTTTCCTACGGATCCCGCACGGGCTGACGTCAAAGGCAAAACAAAACATGCCTCACGCATTCAGAAACAGTCACACAGTATCAGCAGCGACTGGGCCCTCGAGCTTCAGTGGCCCGGAGCTTCTGGTCCGGACTGTGTGTCGGCGGCCACACTGGACACGCGCCACAGCTTGTTTCCCCTTTGGGCTGTCTGGCTGCCCATCACGGCGAGCTGCGCGCAGGCGCAAAAGTCTAATCTCGCAGGCCATTGGCCAATCAGCGACGGGGGATCGCCCGCTTGGCACATGACGGCAGGCGCATCATGACGGCGGACCGTGGCTGCGTGTGGCGGTGCAATCTGCTGCCCATCTTGGCTTTAACAGCCGTGATGTCGCAAATCCGGATTGCTGCCAGGCACGATGCCAGCAGCTCAAGTATCTGCCAGCACCAAAATGCATTCTGCAGCATCCGCAAGCGATCAATGAGACGAGGCAAAGTGCCTGTTGCAACCGGCAGAAGGAGGAGCAGGTGTGAATGTCGTTGCGAATCCCCTCTGACCACATCAACCCCAGTCCCATCCCGCATCCCGTCCGTCAAGATACTCGCACGCATATCTAAACTCAGCTGAGAACACAAATAGAACCATGTAGCTCTAGGTAGCTAAAAGATGCCCCCCCCCCCCCTTTCGGTTCGGTTCCTGGTCAAGGCGACACTAGTTTGTCCCCGAGACTAGATTTGCCCGTTTCCCTCTTGAGCAGTCGACGAAGGCGAAATGACGAATAGATCCCCCCCCCCCAATACATGCAGGTCTAACTTGGTACCTACTGTGCCTATTATGCAATATGTGGTATGTGGTATGCAAGGTCGTACAGTAGGTACTCGGGCATGGCCATCTGGAAGACGATGCAGGTTATTCGGCTCCCCATTGAAAAATATCCGGATTCATATATAAGCATCGCCACTCAAGGGCCCGGTTGGGGTGTCTGTGGACGGCCTCTCCCCAATTCTTACTACAACATTGAACATTATTTCTGTCACGCACAGGACGATACATGTGTCTGGTGGTGAACAACACTTGCATAGTACCTACACGTACACACGATCATCCCCCTCCATCCGTTGACTACCTACTATACCTACCTTGCCTCCTACTTCCTTATACACATCTTATATACCCATTCCTCAAAACACAACATCATACCCTTACCAGTACGCTACACACTCGTTTTACTCCTTGGAACCTGCATTGGCATTACTCGGTATAATAACACTCTTTAAAGCTACTTTGAAAGAGATTGATTCGATTCAACAACCAACATACCATTTCATTCGCAGCTACCAGCCGGATCTGGACTGTACTCTTTTTTTTAAATCCCATCACCCTCAAAAGGGTCGACACGTCTTCCACTACTCAACTACATGAATCCCGAATCCAGCATGGCGGCAGCTCTCATCGATCCGCAGCTCTCGCTGATGGATCAGGGCACCGCCATCCAAGGAGGCATGCAATACCCATATCCCCTCCCCACTACGGCGTTTGAACCGTGGAACTCCATGTTTGAATCAATAGGGGAATTCCCGCGATCCACACAAGACATGGACATGATGGGCTCGGACTTGTACAGCGACGATTCGTCATCCGTGTCCTTTTCTCTCGGGGACCAGGATATGCAGTTCCCGCTGTCTCCGCTGGGCAATGCCGCCGGCGTGGACGAGTCCCCCGGAAACACATCCATCTCCACGGGGCTCTCCGAGACTGGCGCCGGCGCGGCAGACAAAAAGACAACCAAGGCCACTCCTCATGCCAAGGTCAAAAAGACGCGCAGACGCCGCAGCGAGACGGAAAAGAAGGAGCAGATCAAGCAGCGCAACCGGGTGGCGGCTTCAAAATGCCGGCAGAAGAAGAAGGAAAAGGTGGACGAGCTCAAGGAGATCAAGTCGAGCCTCGAGGCGCGCAACCACGATCTGCACGTCGAGTACCAGCGTCTTCGCCAGGAGATTGGCCAGGTCAAGAGCCATCTGATACACCACACCGAGTGCAACGATCCCAACATTGACCGCTGGGTCGAGAACGAGGCCAAGGGCTACGTGCAGAAGCTGGTGCGCAACGAGGAGCAGCAGCAGCAGCAGCAGCGCATGGGGAGCATCGGCAGCGTCGACGGATTTGCCGAGGCGATGCGTGTGAGCTCCATTCACGAGGCTGGAGATGCCTACATGGGGTTGGGTTGAAGGCTGTATTCATGTTGCTTGCCGTCTTGTTTCGATGCCACACCTCTTGTTAACGGACTTTACATCATAGTCCTCCCTCTCTCTATACGATGGCGCATCCTCTCAACGACATAAAATCGACCCGAGTTTCAACAGACGTTTGCATTTTCCCCCCATTAATGTTTTTTTTTCTCCTTCCTTTCTCACGGAATCATTAAGGATTCTCAACACTCATTGACCCCCTTCTCTGGACGGGGAAAAAAAAAAAAAAAGTCCACAGGGGAAGCAAATCAAAAGGCCAGGATGGGGGGTTTCATAAGCATATAACACCATAGCGCGGAATTCATCTCATGAGGACTTGTTTTTTCTTTTCCTTAATACCCCCACAAACAGAAACATGAAGGATTGCACGAGGGTGAATTGAACTCGACACAACATCCCCAACTCTTGTATAGTACTGAGAGCCGTAACGACTGGACCTCGCTTGAGTCGCGAGGTTCACGTCTTGGTATTCTTGTCCCCCTTTTATGCGAATCAAAGCGAAAGCGAACTAGCAATGTCCCCGCAAAATGATTTGTTTACTTCAAGGACAGGCAAATGTTTTTGAAACGCCTCGGAGATGTTGAGCTTCATCACAAGCTCACAACCTGGTCAGACCTGCCGGCTTATCTATCAGTCTGATAAGAAGCAGATCTGATCTGACCAAACCCTCGGAGATGCTCATCGTGTGTCGACACTCACCAAGGCAATCAATCAACCAATCTGATTCACCCGATAAGCTGTACTTCTCATGAATTTCACAGCGCAGCGCCTCGGAGATGCTTCGTCTTGTGGTATTACAGGCGCTCCCAATCTGCCATTGAAATCCGTGCTGATGAGGCCTAGTCTTATCAGTCCGATAGCGGCCCCACATGGGGGAATGGCGTCAACTTGGTGGCAGATTGATCATTTCTGCAGAGCAACCAAGAGCCCCAGCCTGCCCCAGCCAACCCGCGAAAAAGCTGGCAAAAATGGTGTAATTCAGCTCAGCGGATTGGACTGGGCTTGACTGAGTCAGTCAGACTGAGGAAGAAAAAAAAAAGGCTCTCGTTCGGCCGTTCGGCGTTGGGGGCGTCGGGCTGTCGGGAGGCAACATGACTGGGCAAGAGTCTGTCCAATGTGGATAAAACGATTCCATTCAGATGGTTTAGTATTTAATAATACACGAGTAAGAGGAGAGTAAATATCACTCGACTCTTTATACTTTTAGTTTTGTAAAATTCATGGCAATATTTTGATCTCAAAGATTGTTCAAGAAGTGAAACCCTTCAAAATCTTGCTTCAACATCCCCCGGATCTCGGGCCTCCCGACATCCCGCCATATCGAAAATGGCTACTACCTTACCTTCACCTTCACTCACCACCAGCAACAGCAACACATTGCTCGCCGGCCTCAACTGCACAGGCAACGTCCATCTCGTCATTGGCACAAACCCCTTGGCCGCAGCTCGATGCGCGCAGTCTCTGGGCGCCGGAGCGCATCCCATTGTCGTTGCGCCAGAGACGGCTGAGCTGCACTATGGCCTGCAGCAAAAGATTGACGACGGCAGCGTCAAGTGGGTGCGCGAGGAATTTGAAGACGACCATTTGTTTCGACTGGGCAGAGAAGAAGTTGGACGAGTCGTCGATGCCGTGTTTGTGACGGCGGGAGCATCGCGAGACGAACTCGGTGCGTTTTTACTTACTCTCTCCAACTACCACCTACATATACAGACAACTAACATCGCCAAAGCCTCACACATCTCCTCCCTCTGCAAGCGCAATCGCATCCCCATCAACGTCGTCGACGCCCCCCATCTCTGCACCTTTTCCCTCCTCTCCGTCCACTCCGACGGCCCTCTCCAGATCGGCGTCACCACAAACGGCCGCGGCTGCAAGCTCGCCTCCCGCATCCGCCGCGAAATCGCCTCCTCGCCTGCCCGCCCAACCTCGGCGCCGCGTGCCACCGCTTCGGCGAGGCCAGGCGGCGTATCCAGCAGCACGACGAGGGCGGCAGCCTCGGCGACCTCGACGATTCCGTCGACCAGAGCGCGCTGTTCAACAAGCTCGTCACCGAGGAGGACGATGCCCGGCGCAACAGGAGGATGCGCTGCTCAGCCAGGTCTGCGAGTACTGGCCCCTGAAGAAGCTCGCCTCCGTCACCGACGACGACGTCCAGCGCCTCCTCGAGGCCTACGCCAGCAGCGCCGCAGAGTCAGACGCCGCAAAGCGCAGGCCTCGAGACGGCGACTTTGACGCCGGTCTTGAACAACGGCCGCAGGGCAAAATCATCCTCGCCGGCAGCGGCCCCGGGACACCCAGACCTGCTCACCCGCGCCACCTACAACGCGATCCAGTCCGCCGACCTCATCCTGGCCGACAAGCTGGTCCCCTCGGGCGTGCTCGACCTGATCCCGCGCCGCACCGCCGTCGAGATCGCCCGCAAGTTCCCCGGCAACGCCGAGCAGGCCCAGGACGAGCTGCTCGCCGCCGCGCTCGCCGCCGCCCGCGCCGGCAAGACGGTCCTGCGCCTCAAGCAGGGCGACCCCTTCATCTACGGCCGCGGCGGCGAGGAGCTCGCCTACTTCCGCCAGCACGGCTTCGCCGCCCCCGGCGCCGTCGTCGTCCTGCCCGGCGTCACCAGCGCCCTCAGCGCGCCCCTCTTCGCCGCCATCCCCGCCACCCAGCGCGACGTCGCCGACCAGGTCCTCGTCTGCACCGGCACCGGCAAGAAGGGCAAGGCCCCCGCGCCGCCCGAGTACGTGGCCTCGCGGACAGTCGTCTTCCTCATGGCGCTGCACCGCATCGTCGGCCTGGTGCGCGAACTCACCACCGCCGTCGAAGCAGACCAGGACAAGATCGCCCCTGAACCCAGCAGCAACACCACAAACCCCTCGTCGTCATCCAGGACCCTCTGGCCCCTCGACACCCCCTGTGCCGTCATCGAGCGCGCAAGCTGCCCCGACCAGCGCGTCATCCGCACCACCCTCGCCCACGTCGCCGAGGCCATTGAAGCAGAGGGCAGCCGCCCGCCGGGCCTCCTTGTCGTGGGCCGCTCATGCGAGTTCTTGCACCCCAGGGAGCGCGGCCGGGCCTGGGTCGTCGAGGAAGGCTTCAGGGGCTTGGACGACGAAGGGATGCCCGCGCAACTCCAGGGGCTGGCGGCGGCAGTGGTAGCGTAAGCATTAGGGGGGTGATTCGGTGAGCACGGCGTTTCTTTTGGTTTTTTTTTTTCTGGGGGGATTCTTATTATTGGGAGAATAGGGAGTATCATGTGTACATTACCCAAGGGTGAATTGGGAAAAAAGCATGGCAGGCAGTTTCATCATTCCTTTTTTTTGTATTATATATCAAACGATTATTTTTACCAAGCATCTTAGTCTATCACAGGAACAAATAAAAATACTATAGCATCTCCAGGTATAATATTACAAACTTCATATGGGATTGGAGTCACACGACATACACACATGCATAGTCATGAAGACGAAGAAAAAAAAGACAAAAGAATGTAACAAGAAAAAAAGAAAAAAGTAAAATGCCAAGTCCAATTTCCCCCAGATGCTATGCTATGGAACAAAAAAAAAACACAAACCGTCTTGCGCCTATTCATCTTGTAAAAAAAAAAAAAGAGTATAGAGAAGTGATGCAGATTCTATACAACGTCTGGTACATCGCCCCCCTTCGTAGAATGCTAATATCTCCGCGTCGCAGATTTAATAAAAAAAATATATACACGTCGAATGGCAAGAAAAAATAACCCGTGCTCCCTTCGCCAGGCTAGCGCCTCGAATCCCCCCCTCCCATC
>MDJU01000392.1:0-30083 GCA_001721665.1 Trichoderma pleuroti
ATGGAAGAGGGCAACAAGTTCACCTTTGCATTCATCTTCTGCAAGCTCAACGGCCCGCTGTTTTCCGTGGGATTCGCAGACTTTGCTGGTCTGGTTGGTGGCTTCGGTATGAACTCTGACATTGCACATTACTTGACCTCGAACAATCATTACCCACTGCGAACCATTTCTCTATCCAGTATTCCCCATTCAAACAGCTGTTTATCGCTCTTGTATCCTTTCTTCTCTGAAATCCAGCATTGCTCTGGGTTGCCAGGAGCCGTGCTGAGTTTGAGAGGCATTGCCCGACTCCGGCCATTATTCACTTTGTCTTCATATTCTCACCCGTCTCACTCTTCTTGGGCTGCTAGGTCTAGGTATCACGGTATGCAAAGTGCGTCTGCTTCTCCCACAATTGTCTGCTAAATCAACTCGCAAGATTAGCCAAGCCCCTTTGTTGTCGTTTACTCTCCAGCGACTCGGAAACAGTCTCACCGACCGACTTTATCTCCGTAAAGGAACATCAACATCCATCATGTCGTACGACGACACGCCTGACGTCTTGTTCAACTGCCAAGGCGATGGTTTGCCTGAGGCATCTGGCATCTTCCAGGACCCAGGCGTGGAGTCGCGTCACCACAACTTGCCCTCTGGCAGCCCAAGCAACGCGGATCTCCCCTTGAAGTCTGACGGTAAACTCACCAGAGAAGCTCCCTCTTCTTCATGGCAACGGCTCAACTAACGGCATTGTAGGAGCCTTGCACTCTGGTGCGGGAGCCCAGCCCCGAAACCGGAGAGCCCGCGTTGTTCATCTGCCTCAACCCACGCATCTCCCTACCGAAGCAGCAGCGGAAGCAGAGACAGTCACGGCGTCGGCCTCGGAAGGCCCGTTTCTCTATCAGGGCTGGGCTGAACGAGATATCGCAGAGGAGCTTCTGACCCCCGAGACGTTCTATTGGTGGAGGGCTCGTGACGCCATGGCGGAAAGGGGGCTGCTTCCCGATATCCCGACGATTTATCCCTCTGGCGCGCGAAGGCATCAAACTGCGCCGAGTTCTGCGGCCAACAAACGGACCCTCAGATGGGAAGACCTCAGCCTGGGCGTCCGATGGATCATCATTCTGCGCCTCAGCGAGAAGCGCCCGTTTTCCGTCGTCATCATCTGGCAGCTGGATCTTTCCAAGCACCAGGTGCATGATTTCGTCACCAGCTACGTCAACTCTTGTGACCAGTGGAACGCTTTCGAGCACAGCGTCGCGGACAGGGTCAAGGCCTTTGGAGGCCATTCCGCGCAGCAAGACATGCTGTTCGCCAAATGGATCCACGACCACCGCCCACTGATGCCTCACGATCGCATCACTCGGGAGGATGCCGAAATGGGCCTGCTCTTCCTTTCCGAGCGCGGAATTGTCAACCACAATGTCGATCTCCAGGCATGGGTTAACGAGAAGGAGCCCAAGGACTTTGCTCGCATTCAGATTGACCTCCCCGCCTTGAAGGATTGCTTGGATTACCGACTTCTCCGGCGAGTTGCAGTCGCTAGGTTGCTGGACTCTGGCGCGGTCGAGAGTGCCATCATACAGCAAGGGAGGGACAAACGCTCCAACGAGTGCAATGCTCGCAGAGGCAACGTCATGCTCAACGATGCGTTCCTTGGAAAGCTCCAACAGGCCGTGCCTTAGGAAGGCGAGCCTGTGCAGGATGACGGTGAGCTTTCCCCCGAAGCCCAAGCCGTTCTGGACACCATATCGCGAGGCCCGCGCATCGGCGAGCCCATGCCCATGCCGATCCCAGGCTACCAGAGAGAACAGAAGTCAGAGGAGGCCTACAAGGCCTTGAAACGGATGGTTCCAGAGCTGCAGCCTCAGTACGCCCCAGGAGGACTGGCCAAGACTCAGTGGGAGATTAACAATGGGTATCCTCATGGCTATGTGAGTTTTCTTGGCGAGCGAGCCAATACGTGATTGACTAACGCAGGTGCCTTGTATAGAGCTGGCAATACACTCCTCTTCATCTCTCAAAAGATGCAGCCGACATGGAGTCGAATCCCCTCGCCCAAGGGTTGACTACGCAAAACCCTTCTCGCCTTGCCGCCATACGACAGGGGATTGCCAGGCGACAGGCCGCCAGAGCCGCTGGCCTGTCTGTTGAAACGCCCGCCAATTCCCCAGGCAAGCAGTCACCCGAGCAGGCTCAAAGGTACGAAGAATTCTCCCCCATCCAACCGAGTGCTGCGCCGCTTCACCATAACGTGCCAAGGTCTCGTATCGGAACTGCTCAAGAGCGCTTCATGACAAGCAATAACAAGGGGCAACTCATGGTTGGCTTCGCGGCAGGCATCCCTTCAGTGACTGGACAAGGCCCCCAGAACCCTGGCTTTACCAGACCATTTGCTGAATTAGCATGTTGTAGCCAACCTGAGGAGGTGCCGGGCGCAGTGGAAGAAGAACCCAAACAAAGTCTCCCAGGTCAGAGTTCCGCACAAGACCTTGAGCCTGGCAATGGCAATACCAATGTCGTGTTGGAGAGAAGCAAGCGAAAGCGTCGGCCTAGTGCCCGTGCTCGCGAATCTTTGCAATATGATTTGGAGATGGGACAGTGTGCTGAAACTAGTTCCGAGAAGCTCCAAGGGAAAAAAGCGCGGCCGGCCAAGCCAAAAAGAAGGCAAGCAGGCGAAGCCAAAGGCTCCCAAGGCTCCAAAGGTTCCCAAGGCTCCAAAGGCTCCCAAGACTCCCAAGGCGAGCTCGAGCCAACGCAAGAAGCCGACACCCAAGAAGCAGGAGCAGCAACAGGAGCAACACCAGGAGCAACAGGAGCAACAACAGCAACAACTGTAACAGTGTCTCGGGCTCAAAAGCGAGGCAGCTTGGATCATTCATATTCTGCTGCACAGGTGAGGCTCATGTATCCCTACAAGTCACTGGCCTTGTTCTAACCTGTTTCACTTTGCGGCAGAGACCGTCGTTGCCCGACGTGGTTGAAGTACCGAGACTAGAAGAAGAAGATCAGTGTAACTGCGTTGTGCGAGAGCCAGGCCAAGCCGGATCAGAGACTTCGACTACGCGAGATGCCCGGCAGAGACCATGCAGAAGATTGAACTGCAAGATTAGGAAATTGGACAATTACTTTGGAATGCTGAGGGGGGAGCACATCAACGCACGCCCACCACCTGTTCCCGCATCTGAATGGGCTTGGGTTGCAGATGAAGCTGGATTTGCCGTCGAAGCTGTTAAGGCTTGCTATGCTCTCAGTGCAGATTTGGTCAATACCGAGTTGTTGGTCCCCCGACAATATCAGATGGATCGAGATACGGCTCAGGCGATTATCGTCTCGGGGGGTGTCGAGTATGCGCGAATCGAACACGCACATCGATCGGAGAATGGACCAGTCGCTGCGAGGGCCGAGTTTGCGGGTATTGCTGACACGGCGGTTTTTGCAACGCATGCTATTGAAGCTTCTTGTGCTTTTGCGGAGGGATGGGTTGTTGAGACGGATGATGAATCTGAGGAGCAGCAATCGAGACCAGCAGCAGCGCTCTAAGGGTCTTTTTGTTTGTACTACTGGGAGGATTTTGAACGAAGAGTGGTTTTTTTTCCTATTTTATTTCTTTACGTTTTGGTTTTCGTCATTGTGCTGGCAATGTTGTCGACTGGTCTTTCGGAAAGGGGATTTTATGTATGAGAAAAGTTGTATAGGAGACACTCAGAGACGCTGTATTTTCCTTTTGTCGTATAATTGGTCTATCGAACGGGCTTAAGAGACGATTTAGCTTGACATGATTTGGTTTGAGATGTGTCTTTGCATTTGCAACTGCTGGCTTTAGCATGTTTGGTCAATCAGTCGATAGTTGCTGCGTGGACGAGGATGGATTTGCGTTGGTATGTGTTTAGGGTGAGGGGAGGAAGACGGAGGCTCGGAAGTCATGTTTGAGTTGTATTGTACGGATATTCTAAGAGACTTGTGATGGCAATGGCAATTGCTTATTGTGATGCTTGAAACGTTTAAAGCGTAGTGACTGTTGCACTCTCCAGCTTGCACATGCTGTGATGCTGTTTCTTTCTTTCTCGCTGCAACAAACGAACGAGAAGAATTCCAGAGACACCAAGGCAAAGTAGTATAGAGAGAGGGACTGGAGAATGGCAGAAACAGCTGCTCAAGAGTGACAAACGGCGTGCCATTGAAAAAGAGTGCATTATCATTATCACTATCACTATCATTATCAGCTGCATCTGCCCGCCTGCCCTTTGCCTTTGCCTTTGCAGGCTGTAGCAACTGCACGTGCCTCGCCGGCCTTTTTGCTCTCCTGCCATTTGGTGCTCGCAGCTCGTCAGCTTACTACAGCACATCATTCACCGCCCGCCGGATTTTCTCTTTTCCTCTCTTTCCCTTCCCTCTCGCGAGCTTTCTACCTACTTGCCTGACTGCTTGCACTTTAACCTCTCTTTCATCCTCTCTTTCATCTGCTCTTTCATCTGCTCTTTCATCTGCTCTTTCATCTGCTCTTTCATCTGCTCTTTCATCTGCTCCTTCATCTGCTCTTCTTCAGAAAAATCACGGACCGGATAAGCAACTTGCCCTCCTCTCTCGATTTTGACATTTGATGTAATCATCGTTCTTTTACCCAAGAGCAACTCCATCATCTCACGATGTCGGATAGTGGCGGCCTGCTGCTAGAGGCAGCGTCGTCGCCGGTCATGTTGGCGCCTGCAGATGAGCCTCTCGCTGCTCATGCTACAGTCAAGTCTTCAGATATTGTTGTACCAGAGCGACCCAAAGATTCATCCTCAGAGGCTCTCGAGGAACAGTCACAGACCACGACTGATCCAGAAGACGCCGATGAAATCGAAGATGTCGATCAGGCCGACGAGACGTCTGATGCACAAAAGGCACCGATAGCCAAGAAACGACAGCAAGACTTGGCATTCCAAGATTGGTTGGTCAAGACCCAGACAGAGCTCAATGAGAACGCCAGGGCAGACCTGGAGAGCCACCTGGACAAGCTTGACAAGCTGTCAATCTCGCGACTCTACAGAGACTGCGCCTTCCAAAAGATCATTACAAGCCCTCGCGAGTATCAGATTGACCTGTTCGAGAGAGCAAAAGACGAGAATACAATCGTTGTTCTCGATACAGGTATACGCCCTCACCCCCATCTGTAGTTTCTCCTTGTCGCTTACCTGGTCATGTATAGGCTCCGGCAAAACATTGATTGCTGTCCTCCTCATGCGACACGTTCTCCAAGAAGAGCTGCAGAGTCGCGCCGACGGCTACAGACACAAGACGGCCTTTTTCATTGTGGAAAAAGTTGCCTTGTGTTTCCAGCAGCACGCCGTTCTGACCACCAACCTCGAGTTCCCCATTGGCAAGTTTTATGGTGAAATGACGGGCGTGGTTCGGTGTCAGGAATACTGGGATAAGCAATTTGCGGAAAACATGGCCATTGTGTGCACTGCACAGATCTTGCTTGACCTCCTGAGCTGTGGATTCATTTCCATGAGCCAGATCAACCTGCTTGTCTTTGACGAGGCGCACCACGCAAAGAAGAGTCATCCTTACGCCCGCATCATCAAGGACCACTATATGCGCTTGCAAGATGCACGCCCTCGTATTCTTGGCATGACGGCATCTCCCGTAGATGCCTTGATAAAGGATGTTTGGCATGCCGCCACTGAGTTGGAGGGCATGTTGTGCAGCAAAATCGCCACCATCTCAGACGAGGCTTTGATGCAAAGTCAGGCAAACCGCCAGCAGGTTGAGGTCAAGGAATACTATGATCGACTAGAAGATCCCGAATACTCGAGGACGAGGCTTTGGGACTCCATTTCGCGCTGTGTTCGCAGCAATCTTCAATTCAGAAAACATCTGGAATACGCGTCCAACGCATCCTCAATCTTGGGGACATGGTGTGCTGACCGCTACTGGCAACTCCTAACGACGGACAATGAGATGCTCAAAATTGAAGCAAAGACTAGCCGTGATTACTTGGACTTCGATGTCGCCGCCGGCGATGAGGCGATGGCGGCCATCGCTCAAGTGAGAGGCAACATCAAGGATCACGTCTTCAAGGCCATCCAAGCCGGTTCTCCAGAACTTTCGCCCAAAGTCAAGACGCTTTACGAGGTTCTTGAAGATGCTTTTTGTAAGCGCCAAGCAAAGAGATGCATTGTTTTTGTGCAAGCAAGATCGACTGCTTTTCTTCTGGCAGATTTATTTGAGCAGCCGGGGATGCAGATTCCTGGAATGAAGGCTGCCTACATGGTAAGAACTGACTCCATGACTTCTATCATGCAGAAACTGACTTGTGATTCGACTAGATTGGCTCTCACTCTACAACTGCCAGCGCTGCGTACATGTCTTACAGGGACCAGATCGTGTCCCTACACAAGTTTCGACATGGGGAAACAAACTGTCTGTTTGCAACGTCCGTTGCAGAAGAAGGAATCGATATCCCAGAGTGCGATGTGATTATCCGATTTGATTTGTACACATCTGCGATTCAGTATATCCAGTCCAAGGGCCGGGCACGACAAAAGTCGTCACTCTACATCAGCATGGTGGAAGAAGGAAATCTGGACCACATGCGCAAACTACGACGGGCTGCCAGGGATGCTCATGCGCTGCGGCAGTTTTGCTCTGCTCTGCCTGAAGATCGCAAAGTTGCTGATTTTATCGTTGACCCTGATCTTTTGGCTGCCGAAGAACAAGCAATTCAGAAGAGATTTACTATCCCCGAGACAGGCGCTCAGCTTACGTATATCACGAGCCTGGGGGTACTGTCAAAATTTGCCTCGTCTTTCCCAAACCGTGCTGAAGGCGGAATGCAGCACTTGGAGTACATTGTTAATTCCATAGGGAAAAACTTTATCGCTCGAGTTATCCTACCAGACGCGTCTCCGGTCAAGATGTTTTCGGGACAAATACAGAAAAGCAAGCAGTTGGCAAGATGCTCTGCTGCCTTTGAAGCTTGCGTATATCTGATCAACCAAAAGTGCATCACGGGGAATCTACAGCCAGCGTTTACCAAAAGATTGCCCGAAATGCGAAATGCCAGGCTGGCGCTTTCATCAGACATGAAATCCGAATATGCCATGCGAATTAAACCCGATTTTTGGTCCTCATGTCTCGCTCCAGAGCCCCCGACTAGTTTGTACCAGACCACTATAGCCCTTGACCAGCCGGAAGTTCTTGGAAGGGCATCTCGCCCCCTTATCCTCCTTACTAGGAAGCCACTGCCCGATATACCGAGCACTCCGTTGTTTTTTGGCGGCGGTCGAACGTCGGTTGTACGCCTTTCGAATTCGCAAACTTCATTTCAAGTGCTGCCTCACGAAATAGAGGCGCTGGCAAGTTTCACGTTGAGGCTCTTTACCGACGTTTTCAGCAAGGAATATGATGCAAAGTCGCACGAAATTCCTTATTTCCTTGCTCCTAGCAAGCTCTCACCCTCTGGCGACAAAGCAGCTGAGATTGACTGGGCAGCGGTGCGGTATGCCCACGAGAATGAGCGACTCCGCTGGGAAGATGCTCCAAGTGACTTCTTCAAAGACAAGCTCGCTACGGATCCATGGGATGGATCTCGAAAGTTCATCTTGCATGGCATCAATGAAGAGCTAAAGCCGTCTGATCCAACGCCAAAGGGTGTTCCGCAACCCAAGAGTCTGGGGTACAGAAAGGTTGAGCAAACCATCAAGGAATACAGCAACAGCCTTTCCATCAAGTCGAGGAAGAGAATGAACTGGAGAGATGACCAACCAGTCGTCAATGCAGAGCTACTCCCAATCCGCCGAAACTTTTTGGACGAATTTTTCGTAGACGAAGAGGGAGACGGCACTTGCTACGTCATCCTTGAGCCGCTGTGTGTGTCACCAGTAAGTATTTTCCCTCTCAGGACTGCATTGCAGCGGCATTCTAACCCGTCTTTAGATTTCGATTGATGTCGTCTCCATGGCCATGATTTTGCCCGTGGTAATGTATCGAATCGACTCAGTCTTGGTAGCCCTTGAAGCTTGTTCCCTCGTCGGTCTGTCCATCCGCTCCGATCTTGCCCTCGAGGCTGTGACAAAGGACAGCTTCAACACGGAAGAACATGGCGAACACCAGGTCGATTTTCAGCCCGGCATGGGCAAGAATTACGAGCGCCTGGAGTTTCTCGGCGATACATTCTTGAAGATGGCCACAACCATTTCCTACTCCACTCTTCATCCCACTGCGGCTGAATTCGATTCTCACGTCTGGCGAATGATGATGTTGTGCAACAAGAATCTGTTTAAGCATGCCGTGGAGAAGGACATGCCTGCCTACATCCGCACTAAAGCATTTGACCGTCGGACATGGTATCCGAGTAACATGACGCTGAAGAGAGGTAAAGCAGCTAAAACGGAGGCAAAGCATTGTCTGTCGGACAAGTCGATTGCAGATGTTTGCGAGGCGCTCATTGGAGCGGCGTACATGACAAGCACCACTGACAATATGGACATGGCGGTCAAGGCCGTTACCGCCATGGTCTGCTCCAACCATCACCCAATGCTTGAGTACAAGGATTATTTTGCAGCGTTCGCTGTCCCAAAGTGGCACGGCCTGCCGACATCCGCCGCACAGCGCCTCACCGTGGACAAGGTGGCCGAAATCACAGGCTATCGCTTCAAGTGTGTCCTCCTCGTACGCAGTGCCTTTCTACACCCATCCTACGTGTTTGAGACGCGCATTCCAGACTACCAACGGCTCGAGTTCTTGGGAGACGCACTACTGGACATGGCAGTGGTGGACTTTCTGTTTAAGCGGTTCCCTGAAGCAGATCCGAAGTGGCTCACGGAGCACAAGACGGCCATGGTGTCAAACCAATTCCTCGGTTGTCTCTGCGTCAAGCTTGGTCTTCACAAACATATTCTGCTGGCCACATCGGCCCTCCTGGGCGACATTGGCCGGTACGCAAGCCAGCTTGAGCAAGCTGAGGAGGTGGCTAGGCTGAAATCACAGGGCGGTGAACAGGAATCTTGTTGTGATGGAAGCTCCTCCCAAGCCGGAGCTCAATCTGTCCCCCAGAATTTCTGGATCGAGGTTCCGCAGCCTCCAAAAGCTCTGGCTGACGTTGTTGAAGCTTTGGTGGGAGCCATGTTTGTTGATTCGGGATACTCCTTCTCTGTCGTACTGAGCTTTTTCACAAAGTTCATCCAGCCCTTCTTCGAGGACATGGCGCTGTACTCGTCGTTTGCGTCGAACCACCCAGTCACGGCCCTGTCACACAAGCTACAGGCCGAGTTTTGCTGCAACCAGTGGAAGCTTCACGTGGCCAATGTGCCGACGCCCATGGATACTGGCATGGCTGTGTTGTCTGAGAGCGACCTTCTCTGTGCCCTCATGGTCCACGGCAAGGTGATTGCGCACGCTACCTCGTCAAAGAGCGGCATGGAGGCTAAGCTGGCGGTTGCCAAGCTAGCGCTGGAGAAGCTCGCACTTATCCAAGACGTGGCCCATTTTAGAAGAGAGATGGAGTGTGACTGTGGCAGCGGCCCAGCAACCGTCTCGAACTAGACGACGGCCGCGTCCATCCTCTTGCAATCATGGCCCGCAAGGTGCAAGTTCAAGTCGGGGGCGTGTGTGGGCGGCGAACCACATTCAGGGGGGGGGATACAATACAGACGGTGCGTATGACCACAGCAGCTGAGCTGTCACCGAGAGATTTTAACGTTTTCTCGTGCATGGCTGGACCTCGGCCTGACTCAGCGCCTGGCAAATGGAAGCTGCATTGGAACACTCTTCGCGTCGATGGAAAACCCACTCCGATCGTCTACGAGGAGGACCCGTGGGCGTGATTGGTTCGGAGGAGATTGCTGGGTTGCGTGGTTACGGGGTCAGGGACACAGCTGACGAGATCTATTGAACGGGGTTTGACGGACTAGCCCAGGTACGGGTTACTAAAACGGAGAGACGGAGGGGGTGCGAACATGCTGAGCTGAGCTGAGTCTGAGATAGAGTCTTTCCTTTGGCCTTTTTGTTGCCCTCTTACGTAGTGGAACGGGGTGGGGATGGATTCGTTCGTTTCGAAGCGGCCGCTTTTTCAGGGGCTTCCCTTGCTTGCGATGAAGAATTATGGCGGGTCTCTAGATAACGCAATATTTTTTGCTCATACTCGTACATCTTCGAGTCAGCTACCAAGCTATGAAATCATTAGTCTGTGTCTTTTTAAAACGTCCCTATCCTAATTGTAGGCCTAGCACCACGTGCGGAGACGGGCAGTTGAAACGCTCACGACTCACGATATCAGAGTCGAGTAAACAGTCTGCGGTCCCAGCTGAGAAGATTTTCGGTTTGTCCCATGATATGTCAATCTCACAGAATGGACCCGAGGGAAATTGTCAGAGTAAAAAATAAATGGATAGTAATTACTGGCTAGAATATCCTCGCTCTCATCAAATGCAACTCAGCTGCTGTCTTGTCCGCCAGCAAGCCCAAAATATGCCCTCCCAAAAAACCCAGCCCGTCGCAGATCAACAACGCCTTGCTCAAAAATGTTTCAATAAATGTAATCAAAGAAAACAAAAGAAATAGTTCCCATGCCAATGGTGCTGCTGTCGATAACACACACGCAGTTTTCCAATCCATCCTCCTCCAATTTAAAAAAATGCTCCGAATCCCAGATTTTGTAGTATTATTGCAAGTCATCATTATTTCGTTGTTGCGGCATCGACCTCGCTGTTCTCCTGGCTGGACAACTTGCTGCCTCGTTGAGGTGACGAAGAGTCGAGCAGTTTTCTCCTCTTAATCTCCTTGCGGAGCTTCGCGATTGTCTTCATGTCGAGCTGCGGGCCTACTCGGCCGTCGGGGCCCTTGGCTGTGCTGTTTTTGATGAGAGTTGAGAGCAGCTTTAGTGCGCGCTCTTCGGGCATCTCATCGGATCGCAGGGAAGATTCGGTGTCCGAGTCGGAATCGTAATCGTAGCCAAGGGCCAGCAGCCGCTCACGCTGGGTAAACGGCCTCGAAGTGTTTTGCCGCGACTTTTGAACAACTGGAGGCACTCCCACGACGGATGCTTCGTCATCGCCCATCTCAGATACATCCGTCGGAGTCATGGGCATCTCTGGCCATTTGGGTGTAGCGAGACTTTCCGTTTCGTTGAAAAGCCCTGGAAGACTCTTGCCATCGTCACCAAATCCCTCGTCTCTGAACAAAAGGGCTTCACCGTCCCGGCTTGGGTGTTTTTGCTTGCCACGAAAGGAATCAGCATCCGAGTCTGATATGCTGGTAGCGTCGTAGCTGCTAACGCTGAGGCCTCCGTGGCGATGATTTGGAGACAGTGGGTTGAAACTGGGCTGCTCCTCCAACGGCGTGGCGGGGGATATAAAGATGGATTCGGCACCAGAGTCATCCTCTTTACTGGTGAAGTCGGGGGCGATAGGGCTGTCGCCGGCTCGAGATGCAAGATTGCGGGAAGAGCCTCCAAAGAAGGTTGTATCCTTGAAGAGCGAGTTGTGGGGTATGTCAATCGAGGTGTCTGCTGTGCGAATACTGCGAACCCCAGTAAGTTGATTGCTGGAGTAGTCAGATTGGACAAAGATGAGACCGACCCCCTCTTGCCAAACGTGCGTACTGAAGGGGGTTGTCTCTCAGTGCTTTCCAACTGAAGATTACCAGAGCTACCAAAAGTGAATGAAGGTGCGTATTCCGAGGTCGTCTCAATGGCGTCATCCCAAGTGGATGGGGTCGGCGGGAGATGGTCGCCCGCGTGTTTGTTGAACCGACTCCAGTCATTTTCAACTCTATGGCGAAAGCTGTGAAGCTGGTTGGGCGAAGTTGGCGTCTTGGCGCGCTGTTGATACAGCTGTATAGATCGGTCTGAATGAGGCGGCACATGAGCATTTAGATGTTCCCGAGCTGAGCGAACTGATCCTGGCAAAGTCCCAGAAAGCACCTTGCTGCTAGGTAGACTATACTGCCTAGGCTTGTAGCGAGGAACACCGGGTGGAGAGGCAGAGCGAAGTTCGGGAGAGAATGCGCTGCCCTCATCTCGCATATAACGGCCGTCCGCTGTCCTTGGGGCCTGCTGCGGCGTAGAAGCACGGCTACCACTGATGGAAATCTGACCATAGGAGCTTTTTGACCGGAGCCGGTGATCATGGACATCGAAATCTTCCCTTGCAGGGCTGAGTTTCCCCCTAGACATTGGACGGCTATTGAGGGTTTGTCGAGAGGACGGACGGATGCTGTGCTCAATTCTGGGAGAAGGCAAGTCTCTATAGCGATCAGGGATCGGCGGAACCGCATACGCGTTTCGAGAGGAGCTAGCTGTAGAGGCACTACCTCGTGGGCGATATGGAGGCGTCGTGCCGGTCACGGCAGGCTGAATATTTCTATCGGCAACGTCCTCGCCATATTCACGGGAACCAGATGCTTGAAGCCTTGACCTAAAGTCATAAGGCTTCAGCTCCCCTTGGGCATCCAGAATATCGACAAACGCCGAAGAGCGTCGACGTGGAAGGGAGAAATTTGGCGTCAAGGGCGTAAGCCGTTCCATCGTGCCACGGCTTTGAGGCCGTTGGCGGTCGTCATATTTTGGAATACTGCTCAACGATAAGGGGGCTATGGATTCTTTGGGACTTGGACCAGTGGTCTTGAGCGGAAACTGAGGTTGTGGAACCTCGGAGTCTTTTGGATTTGTTCTCGGTCGTCCCTCAGTCACCCCTACAAGGCGAGGCTTGAGCAGCCGATGAGATGGGTCTGGTGTTCTCGTTCCGTTTTCTCGACTGGCGATGATGCCTACAACAGCTGTTAGAAGCCTACACATGAGACTATCGACTGAGACACTTGTGGATAAAGACAAACCTCGAGCATGTGGAGAGGGAGCCAGGCTCTTCTGCGGAGACGATGCGTCCGCAGCCGGCCGTTTGCTCAAGAAATCGAGTAGACCCATGATGGCAGCCCTAGAATTGGCCGGCTAGGCCATACGGCAAAGGCAAAGAACAGCTCACTGAAGGGAAGCTTTCCTCTTTTCTCGCCTTCGTCGTTGTGGTTGCAAAGCAAACCAAATCCGCTGCGACCGCTCTCTCTCTTTCACGGCTTTGTATAGAGGTCAAGAATCAGTTGCTTGGTGAAAGTCTGTAAAGCGAGTGTCGGTGGCTAGAGAAAGGAATCAGAGCAATATGGATATTAATAGGTGTACAAGACAAAGAGTAGAGAAAAGCAATGCGGAGGATATAAATGAAGAGAAGGGAAAGATGGAACTGGGAGAAGGAGAAGAGAGTCAAGTCCGTCAAAGATATCTGGGGGAGACTAACAGACAAGCACCAGGGCCCAGCACAGGTATAAAAGGTTTACCCAGGCACTCAGGCACCCCACTGGCGTGTGCGGGCAGGGGTGTGTGCAAGCTGGGCTGTACAGAGTTGCACGGAGCAGCGATCCCAGCATCCAGCTTGTGTTGTGGGTGATGGATGGGCGCCTTGGCCCCCTTGGAGTCCCCGTACCTGCCCAGTAATCTGGCCGGTGATGTGATGAAGAAGGCCGGGTGATTGATCATGGCCCGAGTGAGATGGACAGGCATTCCTTGTTCGGGGACACGCTGAGGAGAGCTGAATGCTGGCTTGCGTCTGTACGAAGTGCTGTTCTGTTACCATCACTAGCAACTAAGCTTCTGCACTGCTGCGTCATGGTGGGAGGCAGTGAAACATGAAGATGCGGGATACGGCACGTACCACTAGCGACGCTGAGATTGCACTGGTAGACGCGCGAAGCCGCTGTAGAGAGAGCCCAATGTCGCCCGAAGTCGAGCCTGGACCAGATTACCCCTGGCCCGTCGAGAAGAGAGAGCAGCGAAGACGCCGTCGCCGCCACAATGACGACCATGGAGCGCCGGCAGCCCGCACTACCGCTAGACGCAACTCCATTCTCCGTTCTTGCAGATTGAGGGCCCCGCCGGCGACAAGCTGGCGCTCGCTGAAAACGAAAACGTTGAAAGCCTTGAGCTGGCGTGATGGACGAAAGACGTAGTGGTAGCCGAGATCGGTAGGGATGGGACAAACAGAGCCGGGCCGAGAGACGAGAGAAGAGCTGAAAGATTCCATGGACGGCGATGGATGGAACGATACGGACAGGGATGGTTCCGATATGGTAAGAGGCGTTTGGTGAGATGGAGCCCGCCTACGGAGTAGAGTAAACAACGACCAGGTTGGTTGAAGAGGAGAAAATCTTGGGTCGAGGGGGGCCAGGGTTGGGGATTGGAGGAGATGAGCGCAACGTACGGCGGGGTCACCGAGAGGTACAAGGATCTGGGGGGCGGTGGTGCCCTGCAGCCCCGTATCCTCAGCTGGCCGATCAGGTACCAGGTGCGCTAACGTGCTGGGAAAAGCAAATGCATCCATCCCTGTTTCGCAATCTTGAGTACGAGATTGAGATGGCAATGCTTTTGTGACAGGTCTTTGGAAGAATTTTAAGCATCTACAGACTAACTACAATACATTTACGGGATTCAATGGCATCAATAGGTGTAGTTGAGGGTATTGACCTGGTACATGTAGCATCAACTTCCATTGGATGACTTCTTGTACAGAGCACCGCAAGGTCAGGTACCTCTTGGTAGCGAGAGCCGTCTGCAAGGGCTCAACACCTCATATGCAGGTACAACAAATCCTGATTCACACTCTGCCGCAACGTTCCCTTCACTCGTCTCTACCTACTCCGTTTGACAACCATGTCCAGATCGCCAGCAACTCACAGTCACATGAGGATGATTGTCAGTCTAATCGCAACAGAAACAAATGGAAAAGAGGATACATGCTTGATTACATGCAACTTTTAGTACCTGATGTAGCTTCTTCTTGGCAGGTCAGCTGTTGGTACCTCGGCTGTCAACTCTCAGCGCTCAAAGCCCTAAAAAGCGCCGCCGAGGAGCCAGAATCTGGGGCATTTTAGCACTCCAGGGCTCGAACGGCGCTGAGCGTCAGTGGGGGGCCGGCGATCTCACTGCACCTGAGCCCGCCCGGCTAAAACAAAAAAGAAACACTGGACCTCCAATGCAGGTGTCCAGTCACAGTCACAGACATTGATTTGATCCGCTCTTCCATCACGGCTACAGTACATGCAATCATCGCCATCGCCTTTGTTCCTCTTCCTTCACCTTCTGTGGCGTCTCTAGACAGACGGCAAAGTTTGACAAGTCGATGAAAAGGCTTGACAATGGATCCATGGATGGCAATGCCGACACATTCCCGTCCTGCGTTATTGAAGTCAGCGGCAGCTTATGATGAACCATCCACCCTCTCTCTACTGTATGTCCGCATCATGTGGGTATGGGAACATGCGGGAAGCCGACATTCCTGAGGGGGAGTACGACAGTCGATCTAACGCAGTGTTCAGCCCAGGCAACAGCCATTAACTCGTCTGTCGGCCGCATCATCCAAGCCCATAAACCCGATACCATGAGCAAAACAGTCTCAACGAGATTGAACAAATGGGACAGACAGGTCCAGTGTGCCGTGATCACACGGACACCGCACAGCTCCGCACTTTGTCTGACATGACAAACGACGACTCCATCATCATTACAGGTGGTGCTACTCTGTTTGCCCGCCATGGACGGTGAATAGAGGTGGTGTGGCCGATCCAGACGGACAGCCGCTTTCTTCAGTCGACACTTTCATCAGCCCGTCTCCAGCCGTCTCTGCTACCATGTATCACTTCGACCGTGCACCTCCAAGCCCACCGGTAGGGCGTCGGGAGAAGACAGCCTCACTCCACGGCGGCAGGGCACATAGTAGGCTGGAGATGTTCGCACAGACTGGATACTAGTAATTCACCAAGTCTTACGGCGAGTCAACTTGACTACTGCTAGCACATGGACTATGAATTGCCGGGCTTGTCGATTAAAGAGGCCCCCACTGAGCATCATCTCCATTGCTCCCGGTGACAAACGAAGCCCAATGGAAAGCAAGCGTTGGCAAGCAAAAAAGGACGGCAAAGCGCTGCTGCTATCCGCCCTGCCTCTGGCCAAAGCGTGGCAACCCGCTCCGAAGCATGACATAGGCTTTGTATGGAGATGGAATGGATCCCACCCTCGTGAGGTACTCTGGCAATCTGGGGCGCGATCACGACAGCACCATCCATTCAACATGCGCAAAAGACACGGCAAACGGTCCTGGGATGGATGAATATGGACGGCTCAGCTCACATTAGCGTTTCTAAAGAATATCTACCTACCTGCTGCAGGACGATCAGGACTGGCTAATGAATCTAATCCATCGCCCCCCCCTGTGAAGAAAGGAGCCATTACTTTCGCTAAATAGGCGCCAACTTTGGTCGCCCAGGACGAGCATGTCATTGGATTACCTGCGCCAAGATCCTCGCTGCGATCGCCATTCTCTCCGGACTGGCGTTGAGATCGAACCTGAACAGCAGAAGCCAACTGTGGGCCGATCTTGCAATCTGAGGCTGGATGCGTCATGTCATTTGACTAATAACATTGTGCCTGGAACAGCCCTACAACGAAATTCCAAATTTGCCACAAAGGCACGCCAGCAAGGGACTGCAAATTACCAGGTACGAAAGTTTTTTTTTCTCATTGTCTCGGAATATTTACTAGGTCTACCTATATCTAGCAAGTCTGCTGGATTGCTACGGGGCAGCAATTGGATGGGGATGCTCCTTGGATCTTGGTTTGTTCTCCAAGAGCTTCTAGCTGGATGCTCTCACGAATTGAGATGCCAAGCCGATGAACGCTTTTCCCCCCAAGAGTCAAGCTAGCTAGAGCTTGCCAGGGGTTTCCCTTCAACATAGCAAAACTCAATGTCCATGCATTGTGCGACCTGAAGTGCTATTATATTGCTTTCAATTTACAGCTTGCCCAAGACAATAAGCGAATGCCCACTTCACCGTTGCGGCGGTCTTGTACTAAGACATAGGGAAATGATCATCTCTTGCGTTGCTGGCCGCAAATATCGCCTTGCTTTACTTCGTCTGGTGGAGTTGCAGGCACAGGAACTACAACAAGTCCGCGCGCGAATCTCCAAGATCCACAACAGTCATGAGCAGATGTGATATTCGTCGGGGATCAAGACGTCTTGTTTGGCGCGTGGCGGTCCATTGCAATTAAACGTTGCCTTCGTGTCGCTGAGACAGATTCCGCCCTTCTGCCGACAATATTTGTCATTCAGACCATGATGTGTGGTTTCGGCTGGGAGAGGCTCCATGTTGTGCAACTCGGGATGACATGGCCCAGGGTGGCAGACCCCGACGAGAATGCGAGGCTGTAATCGTCTCTGTGCGCTCCGTATTCCAACACATTTCATTTACCGTGATTCAAAGGTGGTGGGATGGATCTGGCTTTGATTGGACAGCCCAGGCCTCAGTTCTCTCATTGCAACAACAGAGCGAACCTCAGCCTCTCGCACTGAGACCTACGCCGCCCGCAATTCGTTGATGGAGCTGCCTCCTCTGCTCGTACGATGAGCTTGGCGGCAAGGCTCTTGGCCCATCTGCCGGCTGGTTCCTGGAGCTGAATCATGTGCTACTCCAGGTTTGTGATATGTTTCATTGACCAAACCATCGGGTCTCGGGTTGTGATGTGTTTTGTCGAGCTATTCATCCATGGCGCCTCGAGGACGAATCCCGCTTGGCCGTTCAAGACGGCGGTGTCATCAGCTGATGGAGGCGGAGTGTGTCTGCTCCTCTCCCTTGCTTACACTCCATGGACGAAGAGACAGACAGGGTGGACAAGTCGCGTCAATAATGATACTTTGCTTCAGTTCAGTTCCTCCTCGCAGCAGTACTGCACCATCGTGCTCATACGAGTACGTACTATGAAGGCCCTGGGTTACAGCCATCCGCCGCTTCTGACGGCCCCCAATTATTACCCCGGACAACCATTGCTCCATCAGTGGCCAATAATCGGGGCCTGTCTGTTTCGGCTTAGACTGGCACACGCAATTTAGCCCCATCGAGGCGGCCGAACCGCGCTTCAAGTGGAACCCCCGCGACTGGCGTCCAGACTCTCAACTTTGCTCTGTTTGAGTGCTGATAGTCGGCCTGAAGCGAGCGAATAACCAACTGATTCATAGCAATATGTTGTCGGCAGGAGTACTGCTGGGCGGCTTGGCCAGCCTGGCGGTTGCTCAGTTCCCGCCAAAGCCAGAGGGCGTCACCGTGCTCAGGTCCAAGTTCCACGAGAATGTCACCATTTCCTTCAAGGAGGTTTGTAGCCCATTCATTGTTTCCAGCTTCGCCCGCCGCCTGTCTTGTTACTGACTGGACTGAACGAATTAGCCGGGCATCTGCGAGACCACTCCAGGCGTCAAATCGTATGCCGGCCACGTCCATCTTCCCCCGCGGCTCCTTGAAGATGCAGACGGAGAGCCTCAAAACTATCCCGTCAACACGTAAGTGCAGACTTACAAGAAATCCCAGAGTCGGTCCATTTCTCATGCCATCTTTAGCTTCTTTTGGTTCTTTGAGGCCCGCAAGAACCCTGATACCGCTCCCCTCGCCATCTGGCTCAATGGAGGGCCCGGGTCCTCGTCCATGCTCGGTCTGCTCATGGAAAACGGCCCCTGCTTTGTGAATGAAGATTCCAAGTCGACCGTGCTCAACCCCTGGAGTTGGAACAACGAGGTCAATATGCTGTACATTGACGAGCCCAACCAAGTTGGCTTTTCCTACGACATCCCCACCAACTGCACGGCCAACCTCTCAGACGGAGGCTTCAATCTCAAGCCCACCGACTTCTCCACCCAGATCCCCGACCTCAACTTTACCTCCATGGTTGGCACTTTCAGCAGCCAGAAGCCCACTCACACGACCAACAGCACTGCTCAGGCCGCCCACGCCCTGTGGCACTTTGCCCAGGCCTGGTTCTCCGAGTTCCCTCACTACAAGCCCAGCGACGATCGCATCAGCATCTGGGCCGAGAGTTACGGAGGCCACTATGGCCCGGGATTCATGCGCTTCTTTCAACAGCAAAACGAAAAGATTGCTGACGGCACGATTGAGGATGAGCACGCCCACTTCCTTCACCTGGATACCCTCGGTATTGTCAACGGTTGGCTCGACTCCCTGATTCAAGAGGAGGCGTACATTGACTTTCCGTACAACAATGTGAGTTCTGACATGCAGAAGAAGCAAAGAAAATCAGGCCATTCCTGTTGTCACTTTGAAACGCACTACTAATGGTTATTTCATTTCTCGCCACCAGACTTACGGCATCCAAGTCTTTAACCAGTCCATCTACGACGAATTAAAGCACAATTTCACAAAGCCAAAGGGCTGCAGGGACCAACTCAAGAGGTGCCAGCAAAGCCTGAGTCTCTTTGACGTTGCGACCGTCAACGCCCAGCGAGTCAATTTTGTCGACCTTTGTGAGATGGATAGTTGGTGTGACGGTGCGGCTGTTGGCACGTACTTTGGCCTCGACAGTGGTTGGTTCGACATCAGCCATCCCCTCCGGGATCCCTTCCCGCCGAGCCATGTTTATGGTTATTTAACCGAGGAGGCCGTCTTGGGCGCCATTGGATCGCCAGTCAATTTTACCGCCACTTCGGCTGCCGTGAGCAGCAACTTTGCCAGCTCTCACGACGACCAGCATGGGGGGTTCATTGATGCCGTGGGCTATCTGCTTGACCACGGCGTCAAGGTCCACATGATGTATGGTGACCGTGATTACGCATGCAACTGGATCGGTGGTGAAAAGGCCGCTTTGGCGGTGCCTTATTCTCACTCCAAGGACTTTGCAAACGCGGGTTACGCACCACTCTTGTCGGAGAAGGGCGTGTCTGGCCTGACTCGACAGTATGGTAATTACAGCTTTTCCAGAGTGTTCCAAGCGGGCCACATGGTGCCATCATACCAGCCGGAAGCTGCTTACGATATTTTCATGCGCGCTACGTTTAACCGGGATATCGCGACCGGATTGCTGTCAGTCAATGACGATTTGTCAACAGATGGGCCCAAGGATACCTGGCACGTCAAGCATGAACCACCCGAGAAGCCTACTCCCAAGTGCTACATTTTGGCGCCTCAAAGCTGTGTATCTGAGCTGTGGGAGAAGGTTGTGGCTGGTACTGCTCAGGTTAGGGAGTGGTTTGTCCTTGAGGAGACTGAAGAAGAGCAGATGATGGATGAATTGTAGTAGCGTATATTAAGTGGTGTACTCCGTAGTTATTTTTTCTTCTCTACTTGGTCGGTTTTGAAGTGCTTGTTCTGTCTGTTAATATAGACAAGATATGTTGTAATGCGATTGTTGGAAGCTGCAAGCTTACATGAAGACGAATGACTAATACATACTCGTATATGTAAAATCTAAGAGAAGGCAGTAAAAATGGCCATATCCATACTCTATTTACAGTCTCTGTTCCGTATAACGTGCAACTATACTGAAATATTATTGGGGTGTTGGTAACCACTCGCGAAAAGTAGGCAAAAGCACAAGCCAAAAAGATCCCCGATGCAAGCGGTTGGCGGGTTGACGCGACCAACATGGCCCTCCGCTTGTGCTAGGATCCGACTGGCGTTGCTGTCCAACACGGTTTCAGGCTCATAAAAGCAAAAAGCAAGTACATTAGAAAGGGGGGGAATTTTGAAAGTGAGCTTACAGGCGGAAGCAAGGGAGGAAATCTACCGTTCAATGCAAGGCAGACGTGAGGCTAATCAAGATACTAGGGTCATGACCAACTCGGACCAGGCAAGGTTTAGGTATTCACATACGAATGGTTCACGGAGAGGGATACAAGCGACTACGGGTGGAAGATGAGAAGTAAAGAGTGTGCATAGCACAAACATCATATCCATTAAGGTAATGTGAAAAAGGTGTATAACGAAGTGAAGCCGCCTATCCCTCCCATCCGCCCCTCTATCCCGATCCGTAGTATCGCAAGCCGACACATGATTATTAACACGTCACGAACAGAGAGCTTAATGTACAAAGCCTGTCCCAAGATTGACCCGACTCTCGGCCGTGGGAGTTGGTGAATGTGCTGGTGTTTACTGTGGGACGGGGTCGGTGCAGAGAACAGCCAAGCCAGCCTAGATGAAAGATTTGGTCAATTCTTATTCTGATGAAGATGACTTGGAAGGAAAACTCACAACGGGGAGGGCGCAGCACTTGGGCTGGCGGCCTATGGAAGCACAGACGCTGCCAAACGACTTGCATTTGCTAGGGGCCGAAGGCGCTGTTTTGCTTTGTCAATGGCAGAGAAACATGAAGGATTATATGCTAAGAGTACTTACGAACGACGCAATCGATGTCAGCGACGCCAAGAACATCGGTATCACAACACAGAGGGTTGGTGTACAAAAGTCCTTCGGGGCAGAAGGCATTGGCACGGCGATAGACTCCGTTGGCGTCAGCGGAGGGAGCAGCGAAAGCTGCGGTAAAGAGAAGAGCGGCAACGGCGAGGAACTGCATCTTGACTGATGGTGTTGTATACAAGGAGAGAAGAATATTAAAAGGAGTGAATCCGAAGTGAAGCTGAGCTTAGCGAGTGAATGAATGAGTGAGATGGGAAATGAAGCTGAGTTTATACTGATGAGGATGGAGAGAAAGAGTTGAAGCCGAAAGAGAAAGGAGCTTGCTATTTATCTCCTTTTGGAAAGGGAAAGCTGATATTACCATTGCATCTCTGTGTATCATGAGCTGCGTGTGGATGGAGTCTCTTTCTTGTTTTTTTTACCTCCCTGCATGAAAGGGCGGGAACCAAGAAGCAATAGTTTCGTGCAAGCCGCTCCCTGCTCTGGTCAAAGCAGGTTTGCTGACAGCGTCGTGGGAGGGAAAAAAAAGAAAAGGACGGGAGAAAAAAAGAGGCGTTGTCTTGGAGTCATTTCGGAAGACTGCTACTCCGGCTTTTCAGGGAGACAATGGCGCTGCCCTTGCAGGAGTGGTGAAATTGGCCCTGCTCACCGGTTCGTGTTGGTGTTTTTTTTGGCCTCCTTAAGTCTTACTTGTGATGACGAGAAGAGTTTTGTTCGAGATACCTTGTTGGCTCTTGGGATCGACTTGAGAAGTTGTTTCTCGTCTTCTCTCCCTTGTATTGCTTAGGGTGTGAAGTTTTGGGGATGTAGTGTGAGAGGATGGAGCACGGCCGGGGATGGCTTGCTGTTGTAATTGACATGTGCCACAAAGATGCATGTCGCAGTTTTTGCGGAGCTGTTTTCGGGATGAGGGAAAGTGAAGTGGTTCTATTGATGCAAGGTTTGATTTGATGGCGGCTGGATGTTATTCGAGTGAGTGAGTGAGTGGCGAGGGTCAGGATATCTTGGGTTTATGCTGTATTGAGGTTGGCGGTTCATCGGATGCAGAGCGGATCGGGGCTGTTGGATTGGTTGAGACGAGGGATACCTACGGGATGTTTGTGTGTATAATGTTTGTGTAAGTATAATGTGTATAAGTGATTACATAGAGGGAGGCTGTTCAGTCGGTGTCACAGCATTTTGATTACCCTGTCATGAAGTTATGCAAATTATATGATTGTGAGCCAGTTGAGGCGAACAATGGGCCATGTGAGATAATAGATATGATCATGATAGGCGGCACGTAATGTGTGAATTCAGGTTGATAGCGCCTGTACTCCGTACGAGTGAACTTCACCGCAATGCAAGTTGTTATGCGCAGTGGCATAACTCTCTCTTTCTCCTTGCTTTCGTCCCGTCTCCTCCCTGTCTTGCGATTATTGCCACTACACGCATTCACCATCCTCAGCTCTGACGGCACAAGAGTCCAGGCCTCAGCCGCACCTGCAAACCCCTGTCTCGCACCTCTCATTCGACTGTACTCCTGCATAAAAGACGGGACGCGATTTGCTCCCTTGCCTCCATATTACGGGTGTGAATCATTCATTACGCGGGGCCAAGATAAGTTGCGAGATTGCGGTGGCGATCGGTTGCTGCTTATTGGCTGGACGCGTCCATCTCCCGCGGTTCCCTGGCACAGATCAGATCAGCCTCTATTACCTCATGCAAGGCACAGTTTCTTAGTATGACGAGTACTATTCTGCTGCCCTGCGTGCGTGCTTACTATTACCATGTATCACATGCTGTGTTTGCTTTCAGTCGTCTCCAGGTGCAATAGAGAGGCAGTAACAAGCACTGGAAGCCTCACTCACTGAAGCGATTATTGCTGGAGAGCTGCCAACTATTAATGGTATAACGATAAAAACGACATCAGATAAAATATATAGTAGAGTATGAAACTAGATATTGTAGCAGGAGCGACGAGGAAGAGGGAAACGGCGTTGCCTTGGTAAACCTTGTCCACCTTGAATGTTGTTTACCTTTGCAACTTTGATCTAGGGTATCTCCATCTCTGCATCTGCATCTACACATTAGTTGAATCAAGACTCTTCAAGTTCCGCCTCAGCATCTCCTTGTTTCGCATTATTTCGGCCTGTCTATAGTATTGATTGGTTATTTCCACAAGCACCGCATAATTCTATTTAAAAGACCATACAGCCTCCAAGATGACGACGCCAGCAACTAACGGAAACGGACATGTATACTCAGACGAGGATATCGCCATGAACACGGCAACAGAAGCAGTCACAGATACAAACATGGAAATAGATAGACACTCGATCCCATCACCAATATGGGCGCGTCTTTACGACCGCCATCCAAACGTGATGAACGAGATTTGGAAACGCATCTGCACTGCGCAGTCCACCGTCCCTGGGGTGCACATCTTCTCCCTTGAGGTACCTCGACCTCGTTATCAGAATGCCTTTACCCCGAGATGGATGCCATTGGGGCCTCCCAAGTTGGGGCCGAGAGATGGCGGCTATGGCTGGTACTTCAGAAACGCAAACATAGCGCCCACTTCGTTTGACGCTCACAACCCGTCCACGTACCTCATCGACAGCGGCTTATGGACTGCCTGTAAGCAGTCACGCGACATCATGCTGGAGGAATATGGACTTGAGAATTGGAGGCGCATTCTGGTAGCACATCCGGGCATATTCAAAAACGAGTTGAAGCGACAGAATTTGATGGATCTGCCAGCGATTGCATATTTCAGAGACAATGGAAAAGATCGCTACTTTAGTCTCTTCCCAAACAAGGACTTGATCTTCTTGCAGTCAACAAAGATCTAGAGTGTCGTCTGGGACTGGAAGATGCCCTTGGGGCGACAGCTATGGACGCTTTGCTATCTGCCCAACATTGCGCTGGAGTTGAATCCTGCTTGGGGGCACGACTTATCGCCAACAGATCATGAGGCCAATTCAAAAAAGTTCATTGTCGCCTACATTGCCGACTTGGCATCTCTGTTGACATCAAACAGTACCCTGTGGTTCGTTGATGAAAGGTTCAAACGAAAGGCCATTGCGCCCACCCGGGAACAAGTAGCCATGGAGCTCAAACGCCGCGTCTTTTACGGCAGCGACCGCCAGTATGTTCAAGTCATGGGCAACGGATTCCCGCTGGATCACGATATGTGGGAGCTGCTGCCTCAGAAAATACTCGGCATGACGGTTCCTCCCATATGCGATCCCTTTGGACCAGGCGGTTACACATGGACGTGGACTGAGGACTACCTAGATTCTGAGGGAGACGGGCTCCATTGGAGTGGCGAGTGGTTTATTCATACGCTCCAATACTATATCAAAGCCCAGGTTAAAGCTCAAAGAGAAGTTGATTGGATCCCTGAGCAGACCAAAGTCAAGATTGCCAAAGTTCAAGGCAAGTTTACGAATGGTGATGCCAATGGTGGAAATCCTATCAACGGCAATCACGGCGAAAACATAAATGGCAATGGCGAGCATCATGGTAATAAGAATGGAGACAACGACAATACCAATGGCGAGCATCATGATCAAAAGAATGGTGAAAACGGAAACACCAATGGCGAGCATTATGATAATCCGATTGGTGAGCATCATGATCATAAGAATGGCTACAACGGATATAGCAATGGCGAGCAAGATGACGACAGGAATGGTGACTGGAAAAGTGACAATGGTAGGCTTGATGGGAAGAGGGTTAAAGAAAGAAGCTATGCTGCGCATGAAACCCGGTTTGATGGATCCGAAATCCACCGCTTTGGACTCCTTGCGGTTGAATTCTTTTGAGCCAGAGTGATGTTGGATAATTGGATCCGAGATGAAGTGTCATGCTCATAGCTTTGATCAATACGTGTTAAACATGATAGGTATCCTGCATTGTTTCATCAACTCATAATGAGAGCATTATATATCCAGTTCCTCAGTATCGCTCTTCATTCTGTGCGTCTGCTCGTAGGTCTTGACCTCGACGAGGCTTCTGACTGGCTTTCAACGTCTTTTTGAACTTGACTGGGTTCATAACCATCACGGCCACTCCCCTCACTCAGCTTAGAACTACCGTGCGTGTATAGTCGACATGGGAAGCCGCTAATATTGGGTGGATGTCTAACTCTATACTGATAGCTGTCAGCTTCGTAGAGATAGAGAGAGATGCTTGTCTGGCTAGATTGATCGGGGGCCCGGATGACGATGTCTTGGGGCAACTTGGCTAAGCTGCCCTTTGCCATGGCTTCAATTGCGCTCTTGGGGAGTTCTAGTTTGACCGTGGCGTTTGGCTCGTCGTCGTTCTGTATTAGAAAATGCGGTGCAAATGTGGCCGTGTAATACTTGAGCAGAGTTTCTCCCAGGCCTTTGAGATTGGGAGTGTCTTCGTAGAAGCGACAGCGAATCCTTCCTGTGCCATGTCAGTCTGACTCATCAATGTAATAAAGAAACCATACAGTTATAGGCAAATGGTTGAAATAACAGGATTGCATAGAAGGAAAATGAGCTAATTAATCCAAGGCATGAAGACAGTTGCGCAAAATAAGAACACTGGATTGGTGACATCAAGGAAGATTTCTTACCGGAGCACTGGTATTTCTTCTCTCCCCGGTCCCGTTTTGCATGGCTAGTTGTTTCGAAATAGAAACAACTGGCAATCAACTTTTCCGCCACTTTTTGTACCTCATTCTGATTCTGCTGGACTGTGTTTCGTGCGACCTTCTCCAGCATATCTATCGACTCCACGTCGTCGAGAGAAAGCTTCGCATCAACAAACTCTGCGTTGAGTCGAACCCTGCGACAATCATCTTCTAAATGGTTTGGGGTGTTTGCTGAATTGCTTTGAGCACAATACTGTCTCCAAATTGCTTCGCAGTTTAATTGCCGTTCAATTATCCTGGAAGCTATTCGTACCAGATATCCAATTCCCTTCACTGGCTGTTTTGGCTGGGATTCTTGACTATGGAAGCTATTTGCGTTGTTGGTTTCTGAGGGATAAGCATCTTGTTTAGTAATGCCACTGCCGATGGAAAGGATGATATCAGGAAGAGAGTCTTGCACATCTTCCCAAAGCAGCCGTCGCTCTTGGTCAGCGACAAAGACTGGACAGTGGTGATGGATTGCGCCATCGATATAGGTACGCCCGGTCTTTTGGTGTGTAAACGGCTTAAAGTATGGCGGTGCTGCAGAAGTTGCTCGGGCAGCCTCCCAGACCTTGATCTCATCGTCAAGATCTTTAGGTCTTATAAATAGACAAGGCACTAGATTTGTGTCAGTCAACATTGATCAGGAATAATAACAAAAAGGTATGCTTACATTTTGCAGACTTGCGTTCTATGTTATAGTTTGTCAAGATGGCCGCCTTGTCTTCTCGTGCCAGCGTCGTCGTAACTGCAACGCGCGTTGCTACCGAATTTCCAAGCTGAGGTCGGTTGTAGAGAAAAGTGCCTTCGTCAAGCACCTCCCGCAGGGCCTTTTCAAACGGCTTTGATCTATAAATACTCTTTCCACTCATCACAAAGAGGGACTTGAGAAAGCGTGCAATGTTCTGAACAGGGGCGTGTTTTATAACACCACGCTTGACAAAGGACTTTTGGCAAAGGGCCTTGAATCGCGAAAGGCAGTCATCGATTCGTAAATCTTTAATGCCTAACCCCAATGCAATGATGCCTCCAGCACTGCAATGGTTATTAGCCAAACAGACCGTGTGTACATTGTTGGATAGCAAGAGCACAAACCTTGTCCCGACGATGAGATCAAAGAAACCCTGTATAGGGACATGGCCTCCGAGAGCTTTCTCAATCTCATGGAGAATTACAAGTTCAACAATTCCTCTCACGCCGCCTCTGGTTGTCAATTAGTACGTATACCTGCAGAGTCATTATTAAACGTCGTCACTCACCCATCTAAACAGAGAACCCTTACTCCAGCCTCCTCTGTCTTATACCTAACCTGTGCCGGCGATGGCCACTTGTTCTGATCTGGATGAAGAGGGCAGCAAGTAAAGCTATAGCACCCTGGCTCGATCCGCGTACCGAAGAACTGAACGCATGCTGTACAGATGACATGGCCGCAAGGCAATGCATGTTCAGGAGTCCTTCCAATGCAGCAAGCACAAGTTAAGTAATTCTGAAGTGCTACATCTGGGGAGATGTTCTTGTAGAGTGTTTCCATATTCCTGCTATGCGTCTTCCGAATGGAGCTCCTCTCTTCTTCGTGTTTGTGAGTCTCTTCTTGCTTCTCGATTCTCTTCTGGATAGATCCAATCCAGTGGCCGAAAAATCCTTGATCAAGTTTTGATTGGTGACTTGCCTTGGCGAGAATCGTGCCGTCGTAAGATTGATGTCCCTTCATATGCAAGCTTCTGACATTGGCACATTCGCTGCCGCCGTCTTTAAACGAGCAACGTAGCCACTTTTCCTGGAATTCTACGATCGCATACCAAAGGACATTCTTGTATGTGCTCTCGAAGAGACTTGCATACGTTCCTAAATGGTTGCTGTCAGATTTTAAAGAGGAAATGCAAGTCTGCGAGATTCTTTGCGCTGGTACCTTGGGTATTGTCTCTCAGTGCTGCCAACATGATACATGAGGCGATCGGATCAGTCAACCTCTCAAAGAAAACTGGATCACATTCGACAGCTTTCTTGGCACCATTCTTTGAACTCTCTAGTTGGTTGTACATTAATAAAATGAAGTTGAGTATGTGTCCCCCAAAGTCTTGTGGGGGAGATTGTTGACGGCGTGCCTCGGTCACAAAGTTGAATGGCTCATCCAGACAATTCCTAAAATGATGAAGAGCTGCATTAATATAATTTGGAAGCTTCTCTGTATTGAGAAGCATTCGGGTCTGCCTCTTGGCAATGTGAGATTGTTCGCATTTTTGCTCAATAAGTTGATAAAGCGTTTGCATCTGTGTATTTAGTTTTGCAAGCAACATCTTATCCGGAACATTCAAGACTGTGATCGAAGAGTAGTAATACCGAAGAAGCTCTTCAGGTTTTTTATGCCTCGCGGTGCGTTTTGCTGAAAGGTTTTCGTATGGTCGTTGAAGAGTTTCTTGGTCGCAGATTCTGGGTCCCATTGATTCCGGTCGCCGGTCGCCTTTGCGTCGTTAAGAACGATGATGACATGTGGTTTGCTTGGTTGGTTGAGGGATTTGTCAATAGAAGTGGCTGCCCAGTTAATTAATAACTGGAACACCTCTGATTCAAACGTCCTATGGTTCAGTAACGAAGACAGTTAGTTAAGAAGTTCATGACGGTAAAAGGCGGCCGTACTTAATTTCACGGAAAATAAACACAATAACATCAGAAAACGTATATAAAATCCTTGGAAATAAGTGCTTCACCGCAAATTCTCGTGATCGCTTTTCTGGATCGTTTGCCCAGGAGATTGTTTTACTAAGTTTGTCTTTGATGATGTTCCGAACCTTGGCTATTCCATCTGTTGCTTCTTGGGCTTGAGATTCCAAAGCTCGCGGCAATCTCTCTCCACCAGACATGCCCTCAGAGTCGGCATATAGTATCGGTGTTTGAGTATGGTACGTCAGAGGGTCGGCATATAAATGCACATCCCCTGTCGTTGGGATACTATCGTCTAAAAGCCCAGGAACGGGACAGCTGTCGATGGTATCGGCCTTGACTTGCTCAGTATGCATAAGCATTTTGATAATAGTGCTCTTCCCGGCTCCTTTTCATAGATCAGTATTGATATAGAGAAATATGATATGGTAAAATTCGAAACAAAGCGGATGAGAGCTTACCAGTCCGCCCTACAAAAGACACAAGGTGAGGAAAGCGCTCTTTAAATGTTCCTTGCTCGCTTTCATATAAAAGATCGATAAGCCGAGTGGTATCATGGAGATAGGGATTGGTCGTTTTGCCATTATTTCTGAATTCGAACCAAGATGTGTTGCTGTCTAGATTGTAGAGTTCTTTTTGCTTTTCTTTGGAGGGTTGATCGAAGATTGAGTTTAGTCGGCGAAAGGCTTCAATCTCAATCTTTTCATGAGGACCACTATATTCACTACCATCGCGTGACTACAGGAAAACATTAACTTAGCCTTGATGAACTACATGAAAGAAGAGAATGCAGAAAATGCCTGAGATTGAATACACAAATATGACGAAGCGTCAGGTTAAGAAAGAGAGCAGATGAAATGCTAATCACACACCTTGTGACCTCGCTCTTTCTTCCAACAGTCATCACAAAAATTGTCTTCGCATATAGCACACCAAAATATGCAAACGTTCTCAGACTCTCCGCAGTTGCAGCATGCATTGGATTTCTGAGTTTTCTCCGACATGTTGCCAAGGTAAATGCGAGTCTAGGGATAAATGCCGATAATCAACGAGGGACAGATGTAAGTCGGGTTTGTTTATTTATTTGTTTGTTTATTTTATTATTAACGTCTACTAAGTAATTTAATTACATAAGTCCTTATCTAGGTATTAAGACAGTAGAAGCCGCTAAGTTTAGATTAGGCATTTGCTATGTTTTAATATAATAAAGGAATAGGGAAGTGTTAATTTATTTTATATATCTGTTTTATAAGGGGGCTGTATAAGCTTATCTCCTCTACTAGTTTCTGAAAGTCCTTATACCCCCTATTACTAAGGAGGTATTAAATATAAGTAATTTTAAAATACACCTCCCTCTTTAATATATTAAGGAGGAAAGAGGCTATTATATAATACTTTATAAAATACCTTTATATCTTTAGCTTACTATATTTATAAATAAGCCTAGTATTATATTTAAATCTTTTATAATATTTTATAAAGTTTTTATATTTAAATTTTTTAATTAGTAGTTTATAAAAAATTAAGTATAAAAAGTATAATTTAAGGGGTATAAAAGGAGTTTTTATAAAAA
>MDJU01000393.1:0-30070 GCA_001721665.1 Trichoderma pleuroti
CCGCATCCCCGTCGACAAGATGAAGCTGCTGCTCAACAAGCTGCCCGTCGCCGACTCAAAGGTCCTCAAGGAGCTGCTCGCAAACGACGCCGACAGGGCCATTGACTTTTCCGTCATGGTCATTGGCGGCGCCGCGGCCATCCCGCCCGAGGACGACAACAAGCCCGCTGCCGAGGCCATGGAGACGGACGAGCCGGTTGCCACGGCCCAGGCTGACGCGGCCGCCGTCGAGGCTGAGCTCGAGTCCGATGCCTTTTGGGCGGATCTCGGCGGCTTCCTGCAGCAGCGGCTCAAGGCTCAGGACAAGGCCGAGGAGCTGTCCAGCTTGTTCCGGTCTAGTTGGCAGGCAAGCAGGCCAAGTTCGTGATATAGTATATGTATACATGCAAAACACATGACGGGCGTCTTCTTCTTCTTCCTTCTAATAGAGCATACTTTCAATTTTTTTCTTCATTCACGCAAGCAAACATAGTCACCGGTGAAGCGTCACATGCAGTACAAAGAAACGAGTCTGATTTTCCCTTGGTACGGTGTACATCGTCGTCTGTAGCGCTAGCACATCTGAAAAATTACCTATGCCTATCCATCGAATAAACACAGCCCTCCAGCACGCCCAATCTAAACGAGGACACGGCAGTGCCTCCCTTCTTTTGCTTCTCCCTGGTAGCTGCCCCTTCCCCCATGCATCGCATTATTGTTGGTGAGGCTTCGCTTATGCGTTCACCTTGGCCAGGACGGCGTTGAGGACGGAAGCGTACTCGAGGTCGTCAGAGTCGTTGGCCTGGATCTCATAAGCGTAGCCTTCCAGGGATCGCTTGAGAGCCTCCTTGGAGGCGGCGTAGATCATCTTGGGCTGTTGCTTTCTGTCAGCTGGGAAACAAAAAAGTCAATGTACACATGGGTAACATGGATCAACGCACGTGGACACCGGCATCGTCGGGAGACCAGGCGATGAGAATGATCTTGTTGCTGTTTTCAGATTGTCAGTAACTGCGGCAGCTCAATCGTTGGGGGCGGCATTGGGCCGACATACATCTCTCGGCCGTCAAACTTGAAGCCAAAGTCGTAGACGGCGTAGCGGGGACCCTTGCCAACAGCACCCTAATGAAAGTCTCAAGTCAGCTTTGTTCCGGCGTGTACGTCATTTTCAGACTTTTTGGTTTCTTTGGTGGTGGTGAGACACACAGTCTTGCTCTTGGAGGTGGCGGAGAGGAGCCTCTCGCGGAAGCTGTCCCAGTCGTTATCGGCCTCAGCGTGCTCGACCTGGATCTCGGAGTAGTCGTCGGACAGCTTGAAGACAATGTATCTCAGGAGTCGGTTCTTGTCGTTGCTTCGCTTGAGCTTCTGGAACTCCTCGGAGACCTGGGCGGACACTTTCGCTCTAAATCAAGCCCATCATCAGCCTGCCAATTCCCGCCAAGTCATGCGTTATCTTGCTTCCGTTTCTTCCACTTATTTTTGGTTTGTTTTTTTAAGCTTCTCCCCACTGCCGCCAATCCCATCATGCGGCCACATCTGCACCGTCCTTGGCCGTGGTGAAGAGGATGGCGGGTGGCGGATCGCGTGGGGGGGGGGGCTAGAAGTAGTGGAAGAGATAACGTCAAAGGGGGGGGGAGAGTACACGCACCCTGATTGAGACTGGAGTTACGCAACGCGGTCAGTACTAGGAATATATATACAACAAAGACACGCCGTCTAAGCTCTCATGCCACGAGACGAGAAACAACTCACCATGTTTGCGATTTTGGTCGTCGACGAAAGACGGGGCTGCGGTGTAGAAACAAAAAAGGAGGGGTGATGAGCTGACGAGGTTTCTCCTGTTAGCGATGAGGGGGTTCCTTGGAGACTATGCGGGAGATACGCCAAAGCGCCGCTGCACCGTTGCCCAAAACCAAAAAAAAGTCCAGGGCAAGCCAAGAGACGGGCAAAGTGACGCCGAGGGAATCAGGAGTCGGGGAAGAGCTACACACAGGAGGAGAAGAAGAAGAAGACACGAAGAAACGGCGTCAGGACGGGGTTCGACGATGATGCCAAATTGGTGTGACGGCGGGATGGTCTGGGAACTGCGCAGGTAAGTACAAGAACCAAAGCCAGCAGAAGGAGGCGGGGTGCTAAAAAGGGCGAGAAGAGCTCCTGTCCTGGGCCCACGGGTGGGGTTTTTCTGTGCTTTTGGCCGAGAGTTGCTCGAGGGGAGCTGCACGTGACTGGGGAGCAAAGATGGCGAAGAAGGAGATTGGAGGGCGGTTTTTTATATGGGGAATTACGTATTGCATGGAGTCGGGGATGTTGCATCTTACCTGGTGCCTAACGAAGAAGGGGCAGATGTACTGTAGATGTACTCGTACGGTACGATGGGATGGACGCTGTATTGGTTTGGGGGGGGCAGAGGGTTTGTTTGTTCAGGTGGCCGTGAAGAAGAGAACTATGGGGTGACAAAGACGCAACATACCCATCTCTTAGCTCTTTGTTTCTCTCTCCATACCATCTACTCTCAACAAAGGCGGCTCAATATACAAGGCAACTATATATCATTCACCCAGTTCAATCCAATCCAACAAAACCAGGCATCAACGCTTCTCAGCTCCGTCCATCTATTCTCATCCTGCCTCATTTCTCGCAGCCTCAAGGCAACCGCAATTCTCAAACACTACTCGAACATCACTTCATTTCACATTTCCCGGATGCCTAAATCTCTTTGCGAGTATCCATCGTCTCGTTAAAAAAACATTTCATTCGTTATTATCCCTTTTTTTCGGTAGTGGTACATGGCCAGGAGCGCTACAATACAATACATAAACGCCAAAACTCGGCTTGCCCACTCGCCATGGAGACAAGAGCAAGCTCGGAGCTCAGCCGTAGATAGATGGACAGGTAGATGGAGAGGTAGATGGAGAGGAAGATGGAGTGAGGGGAGATGGGTAGTAGGCCGCTTGAACCATCCTTCTAGTAAAACACCGGAAACCATGCCCCGTCATAGAATAATTTTTATACATCACTTCCTGTTCCGTTTTCTTCTTCTTCTTTTTCTCTCTCTCTCTCTCTCTCTCTCGTGTCGTGGCATCTTACATCATACCGCCCATTCCTCCCATGCCACCCATGCCGCCCATGGGAGGACCAGCAGGTCGCTCCTCAGGGGCCTCAACAATGGCAACCTCAGTGGTACCCAGCAGCGAAGCAACGCCGCTGGCGTCAATGAGACCAGTGCGGACAACCTTGAGGGGATCAAGGATACCGGCCTGGATCATGTCGACGTACTCGCCCTTGGCGCTGTCGAAACCGCGGTTGAAGTCGCTGCCGTACTCGTCGGTCAGCTTGCCAACAACGACAGAGCCCTCCAGACCGGCGTTCTCGATAATGGTTCGGGCGGGTCGGGTGATGGCGTTCTTGACAATGGTGATGCCGAGCTGCTGGTCAAAGTTGGCAGCCTTGACGTCGTTCAGGGCCTGGGAAGAGGCCTTGATCAGGGCAGTGCCACCACCGGGCAGGATACCCTCCTCGACGGCAGCGCGGGTGGCGTTGAGGGCATCGACGAATCGGTCCTTCTTCTCGCCGACCTCAACCTCGGAGGAGCCGCCGACCTTGATGACGGCAACACCGCCAGAGAGCTTGGCCAGACGCTCCTGGAGCTTCTCCTTCTCGTACTCGGAGGTGGTGGGGTCAGCAATGACACCGCGGATCTGCTCGCATCGCTGAGAGATGGCATCCTTGCTGCCCTCACCGTTGAGGAGGATGGTGTCCTCCTTGGTGATGGTGATGGAGCCGGTGGAACCCAGCATGTCGGGGGTGGCCTTCTCAAGCTTAATGTCAAGCTCGTCAGAGAAGACGGTTCCGTTGGTCAGGACGGCAAGATCGCCCAGAATGGACTTGCGGTTGTCACCGAAGCCGGGGGCCTTGACGGCAGCGACCTGGAGCTGGCCACGGAGCTTGTTCAGAATGCAGACAGCCAGAGCCTCGCCGTCAATGTCCTCGGCGACAATGACAAGGGGGCGGCGGAGCTGGGTAGAGGCCTCGAGGGCGGGGATGATGTCCTGGACGGCAGAGATCTTCTTCTCGGAGAGGAGGATCAGAGGGTTCTCAAACTCAACCTTGCCAGACTTGGCGTCGGTGATGAAGTAAGGGGAAACGTAGCCGCGGTCGAATCGCATGCCCTCGGTGACCTCGAGCTCGTCGTGCAGGGTCTTGCCCTCCTTGACGGTAATGACACCCTCCTTGCCAACCTTTTCCATGGCGTTGGCAATCAGCTTGCCGACGTGGTGGTCACCGTTGGCACTGATAGTGGCGACCTGGGCAACCTCCTCGCTGGTGGTGATGTCGCGGGTGTTCTTCTGCAAAAAGTCGACGACGGAGTCGACAGCAGCCTGGATGCCGCGGCGCAGGTCCATGGGGTTGCAGCCAGCAGCAACGTTCTTGACGGTCTCGGAGAAGATGGCACGGGCCAGGACGGTGGCACTGGTGGTGCCGTCACCGGCAGTCTCGTTGGTCTTGGAAGCAACATCTTGGATCAGCTTGGCGCCGAGGTTCTCAAACTTGTCCTTGAGGCTAATGGCCCTGGCGACAGTAACACCATCTATAGAGAGAGATTATTAGCAAAAGAAGGCCCGCAAGGCAACAAATCAACGCTGCAGAATTTCTCAGTCGTACCCTTGGTAATCTTGGGGGAGCCGAAGCTGGACTCGATCAGGACATTTCGGCCCTTGGGTCCAAGAGTGGCAGCAACAGCCTTGGCGAGAGTATCGGCACCAGCCAGGAGAGCAGCACGGGCCTCGACACCAAACTTGAGTTCCTATTGCGTCCGAGTCAGTCCCATGAAAACCATCTGCAACTCGTCATCCCAATTGCCATTATCCCACCTTGTGAGCAAACCGAAGTTGCTGGCCCAGGCTACCTCCAGATCGGTACTTGTAAGCGCCGGACAGGGCCGAGGCGCGGGCACGGGAAGTCAATGCGCGCTGCATCTTGCTTTGATTTCTGCAATGGAAGAGGGGGAAAAAGGAAACAAAGAAACGGGGGGTATCACAAGCCGGAACCACGATGAGCCAGCCTTTCACAGCAACAGCAGGTTGGAGGAAGAGGAAGAGGGTCTGCAAAGCGCTTCCGGTGTTGTTGGAGAGCTCGCACGCCCCAAAAAAATTGTCACGGAGCATCGGCAAAACATGGATCCTGAGCCGAGCCAGCCCCCAAACGAGTTTAGCGGCACAGCATGAGCTTTTCTACCCTCTTCCAGCCGAATCTGTGGGGGATTTTTTTATGCCGAGACTGATGATTAAGCTGGAGAAGCATCGCGATTCATGAAGAGATTCAATTTCAGAAGGGCTGCGATTTCAAAAGCTAACTGCAGAAGTGCCAGAGTGGCTTGTAGCTAGATACTGGCAGCTTGTCCTCCGCAAAGCACGTTAAAAGACTTGCATTCAATGCCCTGTTTGACCCCGCCAATGCCTGATAGACCCCCCGCCATCGGGAAAAAAAAGTAACGTCCATTGTGCCATTCCCCCAACTCCACCGTACCATGCATTAAAGGAGACTTCGCCTCTTCGATGCTTGTTTTTTTTGAAGTCTTTTTTTTTCGTAGTTTTTTTTTTTAAATCTGTTTTTTTTTTTGAAGTTGAAATCGTAATCTTCATGGCCACAGTAGCTAAACAGCTTGTGCCTTGCGTTGCAGTGTCCCGTATCTTCCCTGGATGGGATGCGGGACGGGTATCAGTTTGACAGAAAAGGAAAAACAAATAAAAGGAACAATATTGGAAAGAAACATTGGAACTGTTGTGTGTACGGGATACACTGTTCCTTGCTGCGGGTCAGTCTATTTTCTTGATTTTTTTGTTCTTTTCTCAATGATGATGATGGAGTGGGCATATATGTCCTGTTGGTCAAAGCCCTGTCTCTTGGTGATGGGACGTCTGGTTCACTCCGAGGCGAGGAACTCGAGCAACAGCTCGTGGCCGATAAAGTCGCTAGAGTATGGGAGTGCAGGCTTCAATCGTCAGTACAGCTCTTGGATGGTTGTAGGGGAGGTGGTAGAAGAAAGGCAGTTACTTACAGTAGCCTCGTCAAGCTGCTGCTCTGGGCTCTCAATCTCCGGCTGGAGTGTCTCTAGCTGCAAGGTGGGCAGCTGGGCCGCGATCGGCGATGAGACAGGGGAAACAGAGATGCCTCTGTATTTGTTGGCAGCTGGGGAGCTCACAGGTTCCACCTTCTCCTCAGCCTTGTAAAGAGCGGGAGGAGTGGGCGGCATGGTGAAGCCGAAAGAGGGCTGGGGAATGAAGCCAGGTTGGGCCAAGGCAGGTTGAGTCAAGTTGTAGTAGCCACCGTATTGAAGGTTGAGTGAATTTCCCATGAAGAAAGAGTTGGGGACTTGGCCAAGAGGCGACTGGCCGCAGGGGCTGATTTGCTCATGGCTGGGCTTGATGAGAGTCTGGGAGGTAAAGGGGTCAAACAAGTTGGCGCCGCCCATCAAAAGCTGGGCTTCGTTTGAAAAAGCAAGAGGGTTCTGGATACCCATAGGCTGCAGTCCCTGTTCTCTGTTAGCATCTGAAGTCAATTGGCGATGATGGTAGGAGAGTCAACTTACCTCGGTGCTGTTGAGCAAGAAGTTGGGAGGGGTGATGTCAGCGAACACGTTGGAGTCAAAGAACTCAAGCTGTTGAGTAGCGGCCGCATTTCCCTGCTGAAGGGCCTGGGGCTCCAGGTTGTACTGAGGAGTAGAAGCAGAAGCAGACACAGGCTGGCGTGGCGCTGCGTGGCGGACGGGAGTCGGCGTGACTGGGAGAGGGATATCATCGTCAAGGACAATGACATTGGCATCAGCCTCAGGAGTGAAGAGCTCGCCGTTGGCTTCAGTGAAGGAGTCTTCCTCACCCTCGTCCAATGCGTCAAGAGCATCGGGAAGGTTGATCTTGGCATCATCCAGCTTCTCATCGAAACCAACCGGGCGAGTGGCAAGCTTGTCATCGCCAGTAGGGTCACGGACGTAGCCTCGGATGCTGGGATCATAGGGAGCGGAGGGAGAAGACTTGTGAGCAGGGGGTGGCACCATGTGGCCTTCAGCGAGGATTTCCTTGCGAAGGCGGTTGACATGCTGCAGGATTGCCTGGCCAGAGGAGCCGGGGCGAAGGCGGTGGGCAATGGCATCCCAAGGAATGTTGACCTTGTGGTGAACGCATTCATAGTGCATGTGGAGAAGAAGCTTCTCAGTCATGCGAGGACCTGTAGAAGAGTTAGTACAAATGGTGCTGAAGAGGGCAAGTGAGCAAAGGGAGTTGATATGCAATTAGCTTACGGTTCCACATGATGAGGCTGCGTCCAGTGACTCGGCCGTTGCCCTTCTTCTGCTGGCCAGTGGGAAGCTTATGAGTGTAAGCAGTCTCTCTGGGAGTCGAAGTAGGTGTCTTGAGCTTGTCGAGCTTGGGAGTCATCTGAGCTTTCAAGATCTTGGAAGGAGAGCGACGGTCATGAGCCGCAGTCTGACCCTTCTTGGGAGTAACCTTCTTTCCTTGAGGAGTGCCCATCTTGAAGGTAAGAAGAAGAGAATTGGCAATGAATTGAAGTCTGCAATGCTTGTTAGTGCTGCATTGGAAGCTATATGCGTGCTGAAGTTGGGAAATTGGGAGCGAGGAAGAGGCAAGAAACTTGGAGCAACTGTGCTGCTCAAGGCCCAAATGCGGCCGCAAAGCAGCAGGAAACTGCCAACTCAAGCATTGAAAACAGGAAATAGTCACTTACAGTCAATTGAATTGTTGTATGCGTTGTTTCAAACGATGAATTGGTCGTAAACGTTGGTGCTGCTGTGGTTAGTAGACTCGCGATGTTGGGGAGGAAGAAAGAAGAGTAGCGAGGGACAGGAAAAAGTGGGAGAAGAGACAAAAAGTGAGAGGAATCGTCCAAAAGGGAAATCAGAGTTTTTTTTCTTTCAGAAATTTCAGAATTTCAGAAACTTCGCCAGTCTGGGTGGGTTGTCTGTTTGGCAGCTGGCAGCAAAAGTTGGGGGTGGTTGGGGGTCTTGGTAACTGTCAAGTGGACGCGGCATCTTTCTTGCCTATGCGAATTGTTAGTAATGCAATTGGATAGAGTATTAATGAAGAAAGAGCTGTATAATATACAACTTCTGTAAATGTTGATTTACTGCTTGGTGTTGTGTGCTGTTAAGGGGGATTTGCAGCCAGCTTGGTGGTGGCCTTTGGGGACTTGCACAGATGTATGTACCTGTATGTAAACACCACCCTCACTAGGTAGAAGCTCTGGGACAAGAAGCAGAGATGGCACAATAGCACGATTGGATTGAAGACATAATCTACATCAGTATCCTTCCAAAGTAACCCCTTTGCGCCGTATCCCAGGAAATAGCAGTCCTCTACCCACTTGCACCCAAGAGCCTTTTACCGTACCAAGAAACTCTCAACTCAATCCATCACAGCAGTGGAGTTACTTGCTAGACCCGAAAAACCTCCTCAATGCATGCCTAAAGCTGCGACTTGACTTGGAGGAAGAATTGGGAGAAGTATGCTTGGGAGAGACGCTGCCATGCTGCCTTGATGCCATAGACTCAATCTCCAAGCAATGGTGGTTGCAAGTGCATTGGCTGGAGACGCCATCGCTGGACATAGACTGTCGAGCCCCGGAGACGTCTGAGACGGAAAACATGGCCTGTTGTTGAGCAAACATGATGTCGCGAATAGCCAGCTGAGTCTGTTGTTGAACTGCATTGTGGACCACTTGGTTGATAGCGAGAGGTAGGTTGGTGACAACTTGGGAGAGGTGGTTGACCATACTAATGGTAGTGGCAATATTATCGGCTTGAGCTCCAATCATGGTGTTCATGGTCTTGGCTTGGGATCTGAATTCCTCGACATGTTGTTCGATGGTGCGGTAGTGAAGATCAAGCTGACGGCTCATTGTGTCGTTTTGATCTCGTATGTCACTATGCTCGCGGCGGAGATGTGACTGCAAAGCATCTAATTTGGTGATATTCAGTCGCAAAGGACTCATTGCATTGGCCATCTTTTCCTCTACTGCGTGTTCGATGATGGAATGAATGATCTCGCTGGCGTTGTTGAAGTCGGGTAGGGGTTACGGGAGCTGCTCCAAAGATGCTGGCATCTTGCTCAGCGCTTGCATGTCTGATAGCAGCAGACAAGGCTTCCATGGCCTTTTGGACATCATTCGTAGGACTGAGAGCTGGATTTGCCTCCAAAGTCGAGAGCGCTGGTGAGTGAGCTGCGGTAGTATCAAGAGAGTCCCGCTGGACGTATCGAATCGGAGATTCAGGGGGTGTAATAAGACCGGCAAAGATGGGATTCATCTTTTGCGTATAAGGCGAGCGTGGGATAGCTGATTGGTTGAGATACTGGATCTCGATGCCTGCGTTGGAAAAGGAAGCTGTTCCAGACATGATGGATGGGCAAGACGTGATGATTGGAAGCTCTCGAGATGATGTTTGTTCTCGTATAAGAGAATCAACGGATGGTTTGGGCTTGGATGAGAATACTCGGGATTGGCAAAGATGATATCAGCTTGCTGTGTTTTTTGGAAGCTTCAAAGTTGTGTGATGGGATACTAGAAAAGCAATGATGGCGAGGAGAGAAGGGTTTTAGTATCAGCAGCAGCACGGGATATTTCGATTGCTAGAATACAAGACGCATCTAATTGTTGTGATAATGAACTGAGTGTCCGTTTTCTGGTGTATTGTCCCCAATACCATCCTGCCGGTGACAATAGCTACAGATTCCATTCAGCAGCTGCTGCATTTCTGTTTGCGGGGCTTCCCCCCCTTTCCCCTCTCCTGGAGCATGGGTACGTCCCTCGACGTCAGCTGCCATCAGTTGTGAAAAGTGACTATTCGAGGCGGTATGAATACAATGGAACCCCAATAGAATTGCTACTGTGCTTATTGAAGTCGGAGAGTCGGTGTTTGCCGAGTCTGAAGTCACAGTGAATCACGAGTGGGCTTGGCGGGCTGTTAGCGGAGAGAAGCGGGCTCCGACATGGGACACAATGCAGATTAGGATTGAACAGTTTGAAAAGCTTAATCATCACTTGATCTGAAGATGATGCTATCGTAGCCGTGGTTGAAGTCACACGAGAAGGCAAAGGCACATCATTAGTACATGTACCCGTGTGGCGATTTCTGCCGTAGACTCCGTATTAAACTAAGCTAAATGAATTCACAGAATATCTGGATTGCTATGATAGCCATTTCAATTGAAGACTTGATATCCCTAGCATGTCCGTATCGGACCAAATGTTTAGGTAAATACCCTGCCTCATATCCCAAATCCCAAACTACGTACTCATCGTCTCAAATCTCCGGAGCTTCCTATATACTGCCGAGGAAACAAACTTCGTATCACAATATTCATCATGGCTTGAAGTATAGCCGGAGAGAGTGAAGCTGCAAGAGCTTAGAGAGAGTCAAAGCTCGTGCCAGCGTCAGAACTACCGGAATCGGGAGCTTCTAAGAATCATAGTCAGGTCAGTCAAGTCATCTGGAGTTACAAGCTCATGACAGCAACATACCAGAGAGAGGCGAGTCGTATTCTTCCTTTGGCTCCTTCTTGGGCTCCTTCTTAAGCTCCTTCTTGGGAGTTTTGGCAGCCCTGCCCTTGGGAGCCGGCTTCGTGTCCTTCATCTCGTCGTCACTTTCTTCCTTGGTAGCCCGGGACTTCTTTTGGGCGCTGCCTCTAGCAGCTCCAGTAGTCTTGCGCTTCACCGGGGTGGAAACGGGGGAGTTTTCATCATCAGCGCTAGATTTGGCGGCCGGCTTGGAGGCGTTCACTCCATTGGCTTTGAGCATTCGCTCATACCGCTTCTGGCTGTTCAAGAACAACATACAGTTGTTAGATGAGTTCATCAAGCGAGGACAGGAAGGACTTACGCAGCGGCCTTGGAGACAATTCCAAGTTCTTCAGCGACAAGAGTAAAATCAGGCTACAAAAAAAGTCAGACATGGATACAAGAAGGGCTTTTGCTGACTTACTCTGCCATTGGTGGTGTGACCAATGCAGGACACAAGAAAGCGAACTTGCTCAGCGGGATCTTGCTTCGACATGATGTTGAAATGGGTCGTAGAATCTTTAGGACTATGAGCAGATTAGGATCGAGTGCAATGTTTGGATGAAAGAAGCATAATAAAGGGATGACTAGAAAAAGATGAAAGGGTGGCATGGGACGAAGAGGTCAGATGATGGAACATGGCAAGCGACACTGGACCGTGAGTAGATAAAACAGAGAAGGATGAGAAGAAAGGAACACACAAGCAAGATGAGCCAAGGTCTGATGATTGAGTATTGCAAGCAATAAAGTGGGAAGATGCTGGTTATCGAAAAGGTCAAGAGTGTGGTGGGACAATGAGGAGAGACGAAGAGAAGACTTGGTCGCAGGGGAGATGTAGTAGATGGAGAGAAGAAAAAAGAGGACGCCTCAGGCAATTCAGATGCAGGCTTGATACGGCCTAAGATGGGATGTAGAGCAAGAGTGTGCAGGTAAGGGAAATGTAGCCGAGAAAGTGGTGTGAATTGGACAAGTGACCGCCTCACTTTTGGCTCAGGCGGACAGACAAGGAGGAGTGATCAGGCCAAATACAACCAAAATAGAAAACAAAACAAAATAAAGAAAGACAGAGGTTGCAATTACCTAGATGGAGGATTTGAAGAATGCTGAAAATATTGCAATTGAGGACTGCAGCTAAGCGTGTGCAAAGGGTTGAAACTGGAGGATGGGGAATGGGTTGTGTGGGAGAAGTTAGAGACGAGATGCAACTGTCCTCGACACACAGCAAATTATGTCTCCGAGAAAACAAGAGAAAAGGGATTACGCGTCTGGGATGTCCAGAGCAGCGAAAAAAAATAAAAAATAAAAGACGTCCCACCAGTTGTAAGTCGGGGCAACCGACCTGGCACCCGGACACCTGGCGGCAGAGTGTCGAGTCTCTTGGTACGTCTAGGTGACCTGAGGTTCGCCCGTTGGTTTTTTCCTACTAGGCTTTGTTTTGTGTAAGTACTACAGTATGAAGGCAACTGAAACTAGAATGAATTACTACTAATGTATTTTCTTGATTCTTGTGCTTAGACACTGGAAATACGCAACATTACATCAAAAGGAGTGGAGGTTTTCTTGAGCTTGGTTGGAGAGATTACACCTAGCAGCAATTGCACTGCACAAAGTACATGTAGACAGGTAGTGATGATGGAATCATTGATCCATGGATACCATTTCGTTATATAACCTCAAAACGTGACTGCTATATCGCGTGCAAATCGACTGTCCTGTCTGACCCAGCCTCAAGATACTTGACCTATTAGTCCCATAACCACTGCTCTCCCATCACAAGATCATTCGATGGTAGCCATATCAACAACAACCAAATAGTGTCTCGCTCGTACTCTCAGAAATAAGTGTCATCCATTCCCTCCGACTTAAGATCATCGTCCTCATCCTTGATATCATCGTCACTCTCCTCCTTCTTGGCCACAGCCTTCTTGGGGGTTCTAGCCTTTGGCTTCTTGGTCACCTTGCCATCGCCAGAGGGACCAGTCACGTCGTTCTTCTTTCCCTTGCTGGGGCTATTGCTAGAAGTACCCTGGGCACCGGTACGCCAGCCGTGGCGGACAGACATCTGGCGAAAGCGCTCCTTGGCACATTTGGCGTCCTTGAGGCCCAAGTCACCGGCAACCTGGGCCCAGTCGGCATCGGGCTTCTGGGTCATGTTGTCGAAGACGGCCTTGATGAAGCGAAGTTCATTCTCGCGCAAGCCACTGACGGAGGGAGAGTCAGAGCCGTCGGCTTTCTTGACAGGCATGGTGGTGGACGGTCTGCTCGTGGTCAGATGGTATCAGATGATGCGGCAAAAGAGGAAATATCTTACAGTTTGCTTGGGAGGGAATGAATCTGTTGCGTTGTAGCGATGAAGCTGGACAAGAAATTCTGATTGAGGTCTTACTAGACAAACAAGTGTTATGTGGGAAGAGAAGTGGATGGCGGATGCAGATGCAAACGAGGAGAAGAGCGCAGCTTGGTTGCGGGGGACACAGGAGCGACTTTTTATAGGAGGTAAAAGCCCAACTATCAAGGGGAAATAGGCAGCGCATCAATTTATTTGCTTGGTTCTTATAACTGCCAGCACCTGCTGCTTGCCAGGTGGCCGCAATGATGCACTGGGCAGAGCCATACTTGACACCATTTGGAGAGCTCCAAGATGGTTCTTGGCTATCTATGTTACTGGCCTTTGTAAGTCTGGCCTCGAGTGTGCGCTTTTATATATGCGTGCTGCCGCAGGAGACACATATTGTCAACTTTAGGGTATTCACCCTAAGTGATACAGAAGCAATACCTAAAATGAAGATGTAGAAGGGTATCAACAAGAGATTTGAGATGGAAACGTTTCCAAATCCAGGTCAAATAGAGATCTCAATAGCTTGGGGACGATCTGGCAGTATGAATCCAAATATCATGATACGTGAGTCTGAATGAAAGAATACATGCAATCGTACTACGAGTTCTACGAGCGATGATTGATACGATCAAGATCAAGATCAGAAAGCAGCTCATTCGACTGTCATCATATATCACCTAGATAATCGGTTGCTCCATCCCATAGCTTCCCTCAACTTCCACGGCTATCTCGACTCCTTCCTTGTAGCTATGTAATCTCAACTCTCAGCTACATTGCCACTCAGTCTCGATGAAAGTAGATTATGGCCCAAAGAACAAATAGAATCCTCTCAGCAATAGATACGAATCTCGTCAAGAATTTCCAAAGGTGGACCGACCTTGGAGTCTAGAAGGGATCTTCATGGTCTTCCGCCTTGAGATCAACGCTGTCGGCTTCTCCTTTGATGGGAGACGACTCAAAGGGGTTGCCATCATAGCCAGCAGATTCCACGCCAGCTTCCGCACCGGCCTCAACCTCTTCTTCTTTCTTGACTCCGCCGCGGCCCTTGCCTTTTCCTTTGCCACGGCTGGTAGGTGTCTTGCGGACCTTGCTTGGGGTCGAGGCGGCAGAAGAGGTGGTGCCCTTCTTGGGAGTGGTGGCTGAGTCGATGTTGATGCCGAGCTTGCGTCTGACTTGTCCAAAGCGAACCTGTGTCACGCGTTATGAGTCAAATGGGAAATAGAAGAAGAGAAAAATGGGAGCGGGATTCGAGGTATGGAAGACAAACCTTGGCGACTTCGGCGTTCTTGAACCCTTGTTCCTGGGCAACAGCATCCCAGTCGATGTCCGCCTTGTTGCGGGTGTGCTTGACGATGGCGAAGAAGAACATGGCTTCGGAAGCCGTTGGCTCGCGTTTGTCAGACATGTTGGCCTTACTCTGACGATGCAAGACTGTTGGTTGCGAGAAGAACTGTCACCGGATGGTTGTCAGTAATGATCCCATACAGAGCGAGCTATGGTAGACAGGGCACAAGCTAAAGATGTTGCTGGAATTTTGCGCAGAAAAAAACAAATGCTTTGCTTACTTGATAGAGGATGATGATGAGAGGGTGCGCCTTGCAAATGGTGTGCGAATCCTTGGATGTGCTTGCGTGAAAGTGGAAGGGAGAGGAAGAAGGAAGTGTGAAATATAGCAAGGCTAGTGAATAAAATAAGATTCTCGGTTTCCACAGGAGTTGGAATGCTTTTGAGGGGACCCTGAGTGGCAGGTGAATTGACGAGCTGGTGACAGCTGTTGCAACTGGCAGACCACCTCTCTATGATAAGAAGACCTGACTGCACTGAGTGGCTAGTGAATAGATAAAGCAGCAGATGCAATATTCTGAGCTGGCGGTGTATAGAAACTTGATTGGGGCTTTATGAGCTGGATGTGGCTACTTGCATGAAGAAAGAGGCAGAATAAGGGAGCACAAGATGATATTGATGGTTGAGTAGAATACTGGACAAATATGTAACATACCGGCCTATATAAACACGACTAATCTTGTTGATCAGCGTAAACCAAGAGTCAGTGGCGATTGTACAAATCTTGCATTATAAAGTCACGGGCATATGCGAGCCATGTTCAGCAGTCAACAATCAGTATTGGTTTCTACCATATCATCTTGGTATCTAAGATGGCCGAAAAAGAAAAAAAAGAAAAAAAGAAAAATATCAGGTAGCAAGGTAAGAAGGTAGCAAGAGCCAGGAAGAAGTAAAAAGGAAAAAAGAAGAAAGAAAGAGAACGAGAAAGATGGAAAAATAGAGACGGGTATGCTCATCCACCTCGTCCTCACTATTATACACACATGCCATTATAGACCCCCCTGGAGTAATTTTTAGATTTCCCTAATTCCCAACCGATCCGATCTTCTCCTTGTTGGAGATGAAAGAGATTTGCCCAAACCAATGAACCACTAATCGTGGCCAGTATCATCAAGTCATAAAAGAAATGTTGTCGCTCTCTGCACTTCTCTCGCCTTGTCGCTTTTTTTTGGAGGTTTTTATCTCGTATTCGTAGTGCGTCATCTCGAAATCACAGCCAACTTAGTATTGCTGCTCGTTCAACCGATCATCCCAGTCACCGAGGGGCTGGGATCCGCCAGTGAGAGACAGGCCCTGGCTGTGAAGATCTCCCGAAGCAAAGTTCAGGTCGTAGGCAGCGTCAAACGCAGAGGTAGAGGTATGGCCATGGCCAGCATGGCTCATAAAGTCTGCGTTGCCACCAAGAGGCGGGAACATCAATCTGCTCGTATGTCGGATATCATCGAGAGCAGAGGGAGGAATGGACAATCCCTGAGTCATGTCTTCGCTGCAGGGTGTGAGGAAGCGAGGGTCGAAATCGTCGCATTCTTCCATATAAGGTGATGTGAGCGATGCGAGGGATTCAGGAGAAAACTGACGATGCAATGTTAGACACACGTATCAACTTCTGTGGTGTGCGAAGATTTTACCTGAGCGAACGAAGAGATGGTTGCCGAGATCGGCTCTTGCTTGATCGGCTTCTCCTTCTTTGCCTGCACACCCTTCTTCACCTTGCCTGACTTTGCCTTGTCTGATGGCCGACCTCTCTTTGACGGTGTGTGGCCGGTGACGGTAGCTCGGAAGCGGGAGTACCGCATTCTCGCGGCATGGCCGTTGGTGATGGGCTCGATGAGGACGGGATCGGCAGCCACTTGACTCCAATCAATCTAGAGATGAATGGGTTAGAGAGGCTTGATCAGGCCCAAGGCAGAGAAGCGTGAACCTACATCCTTGAGATTCTTCTGCTTCAGGATGGCGAACAAGAAGCGAGCCATGGCATTATCGCTGTTAGGAGACATGATGGCGAGCTGGTGTTGGGTCTGAAGTTGATACCGGGCGGATACGTCGGAGTGAAGAGCGGTTTGGTGAAAGAGGAGGTTGTCGAGAGTAGACGTGTGGTAATGGGGTATAGAGATGGAAAATGTTGGAAGAAGAAAAGGTGGAAAAGATTGGTCGTCTGGTCGAAATTATGAATGACCAGCTTATAGGAAGATTGACCAATCGAGAGAGGCTGGGGTCATGAGCGGAGAGAGGCAGCTTTACCGGTGCGTGAACAATATGCGGATCAAAGTCCAAGTGAGGCAGAAGTGAGGCGTGTGCTTGGCCCTTTTCTTCGTATAGTTCCTTAGGCAGGAAGAAACAGTGAAGAGAAGAATGACAAGGCTTCGACCTCGACACTCACAGATGACCAAATCTTGAAAGGAGAGAGAGGAAGAGATGAGGAACAAGGAGGAGCAAGGCCTCTCTTATGAACGGCCCTCAGCCTGGCAGTTTAGCGGCACCGGCACCAGACGATAGACTCACTCCTGCAAGGATCCAGGAACCAAGGCGGGCCCCATCCATCTGTGTTACATTCGTTCGTTTTTTTGCTTTCCTTCTTCTCCCCCCAACTGCCACCGGGCTGAGAAATCCGCATGCCGAATGGACGCCCCCCCCCCCCCGAGCCAATGTCTAAGACCAAACCAGATATCATCTGGCCTAGGGCCTGTTGTTGCCTGGATCTGGCGCCGTTCCGGCTCGAGGGATAGCGATGGGGCACAGTGCAGTGGGTTTTACGGGGGCCACAGCGCCTAAAGTGGACGTTGCCCGCTAACAGGGTTGTTGGGGGGTGCGCTACAAGCCCGCTGTGCGTGGGTGTGGCGCCCTGTAAGCCATCGTAAGAGGTCGGGGTTGACGTGCAACGCATTGAGCAATGAATGGTTAAGAAGAAGAAGAAATGATTCTACATGAATTGTATTTGTTTTGTCGGATCAACTCCATTGCATGCCGCTGCATGGATCAGACGCTGGAGGGATGAATGTGCCGCCACCTCAAACCCTTGCACGTACGGAGAGTGCTGAGTGACCGACCACTCCGCCAAATTCCAATCGCTGCAACCCAAGGAAAAAGCAAACTCGAACGGCCAAGCAAATCACAGACAACTCGTAGGAAAAAGAAAAAGTCAAAAAGACTGGAAGCAGGGATCCCTCTTCCGGCATGAGACTGAAACCCCGTGTGACTCATCTAATTCCCACAGCAGTGGACGGCAAAGAGGCAAACACTAATGCGTAGCCTGGCAAAATTGCTCAGGAGGGGCGTTGCGATAGAAGAAGCTTCGTTTGGCGACCCAACCAAGCACTTGTAAGGAACAAGGCTGCATGTAATTCTCACAAGAGCAGAGAGAAGGAGTCCCTTGCTTTTTAAGTGATTGATATGCGGCATGATTGATAGACCCGTCGCCTTGGGATGTATGCAGTGATGCAATGGTTCCCTTGTGCGTCTGCGTCTACGTCTGCGTCTACGTCTGCGTCTGCGTCTGCGTCTACGGACTTGCTCGACAGGACGCTCGCACCAACCCTCTCGCTCCCTTTGCCTCAATCGAGATGGCCGTGGGTGTAGTGAAAGATTACGGGCAGCCCATTCCCATCCTCACCGATCATTTTCTTCTGGCCGCCCTTGTGCTTGCTCGGAGCTAGCGGGTGTCATGCAGAGAGGGGCGAGCTTTTGCGCTCTGGCAACCAAGCGAACGACTGTGTTTTTTGCGACTTGATTTCACAACCAGAGGACGAGAAGAAACGCGGAAAATTTGCTTCGTAACAAATCACGAGATTTAAAACTCATTGAAGCCGGTTCCAAAAGTGTCCATGGTCGCATCCGGGCGTCGCAGCGGTCGCGGGCGTCGTGGAGGGGATTCGGATGAGGTGCGTCGGGGAGACGCGATGGGGCGCGAATTTTTGGGGATGCGACGACGCTGAGCCACCAGGAGAGTCGCCAGGTTTCCGCGAAAGCACGTGAGACCCGCTCCATATTTCCCGGGCCCGTCCTGGCCAACCAGCGGCGAGAGGGGCCCGGCTGACCAACCAGGGATGATGACGTACTCGCATCTATTGGCCGCTGATGGCTTTGGGAGGCTTTCCCTTGGCTTTGATCACATTTTGCTTTTTCTTGCTGCTTGGCTGAGATTGTTTGACAAGGGAGAGAGACACGGGCTGTTGGCCGGGGTCACGTCGGGACTACATCTCGTAGAGGTAGTGCTACTAGTAGTAGTAGATTATTTCAGCTCCAAAGTCCCCCTTGGCGATGCATCGCTTGTCTTTTGCCCAGCACGGAGGTACTTGTACGGAGTATACAGACGTCTCATGCTGCCGCATCTTCCCTTGTCCATTCTTACTCATCCCTCAAACTCGTCCAAGTAATAGGATACCCACCCTGTACCCCATACTCTGTAATTCCAAGGCATCTGAGGTCCTCGTATGTACGAGCCATGCACAAAGCACACGAAGCAGCCCTACTCGAATCAGAAGGGTGTTGCAGCAGCTCCCCGTCAAGTGCAGATCTAGCCCATCTGGAGCCATTAGTAATGCCACTCCGACTTTGACTCATTCCCCCCGTTTCCATCACTACGTCGTGGCCAATTGCATCAAAGGCGAGCCACCACTTTTCGTCCGACGCTTTCGTATACCATCGTTCGACTGTGCAGTACCTACGTACCTCAGCTGTTTCTCGTTCTCCGCTAAAATGAAACTTTGACGGGTAAACCCCGTGTCAACGTCGGCTAAGTCCCAGCATCGTTGTCTCTCAGATGGCTACAATCCTCTCTCCGGCTTCACAAGAGCTTGTAATTACGGCAGACAAGCTACAGGCCGCTTCGTAGACGTTGTTCAAGTGCAATTCTAAGCTTGCATCTGCACCACCGTCGCATTGCGCGTGTTTCAGCGCCATGGTACAACATGCCCAGCACCTCCAGCTCAACGCCGGGCCAGGGTCCAATCGCCCGGATGAACCGTTGATCCGCCTTCCGCCCATCCTGTCACGTCCATGCACGGGCCCCTTTACTCCACGGCTCCCCCAACATCCTTCTCTGCTATACCTCCGTACCCCATTCCTCCACTACCAATTTTGCCATTGATTGCCCTCTGCTCTTAACAGCTTCTATCTCACCGCAGGTCACCAAGACAATCCGGCCTAGAGGCTCATCGACCCACCGCCTTGCCGGCTGTGTATTGCTTGCCATTTGGCTGTCAACGTTTGGTTTATTTCATTACATCATATTACTTCAATAGTAGGCATGAACAAGAACTGGAATGACAGGGCAGATAAAGATCTGTTCTTCACCATTTTGTCCGTTAAGAACATTGGCGTGATCAGTGGCGCTGAATGGACAACCATTGGCAATCATATGCGCGGCCTCGGCTATGGCTTCACCAATGAAGGATGCCGGTAGGTGTCTCTTATACTTGTCATCATTTTCACATGGTGCCCTTTTTTTTCGGTTTCCATTCCCTGTCGCGAGTATCTGGGCTTTGACTGGATGCAAATGAATACATCACGTGCAAAGATCATCGTCGGTTGGCCATACCCTCCTCTGTCGATGCGCATCCAACTGTTATTCCGGCACCTACATACCTTATCGATAATATACACATCCTTCATCTACACTCCGTCTTCCGTCTTCACGCTGCTTCTGTCTTACTTGACGTACCCTTTGCTGACAAGATCGCAGGCAACACTTTCAGGGTCTTAGGAGAGCACAAAACAAGGCCGAAGTGGACGGAAGTCACTCTGAAAGCGCGAGAAGGGCCGACCCAACCCTGAATCCCATCACTAGAAGGGCCGGGGCCTGGCCGGGGCCGCCCCAGAAAGCCACAGGTCCAGGAATCAGATCAGCCTGACGCAAATTCCACTGATAACTCCCCAACCGGTCTTCCTGCCGGCGTACCTACCGCGGTTTCTGCTGCCGTCCCCACGGTGCTCCCCGGAGCTGCCGTATCAAGTCCTATGCCAGGCCACGGCCCGGTTATGGCTGCTTCTGTTGTGCCGCTTCAGCAGCAACAGCAGTTTCAGCAACTTCAATCTCAACAACTCCAGCCTCAGCACCAGCACCAGCACCAACTTCAGCCTCAACACCAGCACCAATTTCAACAGCAACAGCAACAGCAATTCCAGCAACAACTGCAGCAGCATCAAGCACAGCTCCCGCCCCAGCTCCAGCCGCAGCTCAAAACGGAGATGCATGATGCTGATGGCATCTCCGTCTCTGCTCAAACACCAAATGATATGGCTTCCAACCATCATCTGATTGGATCGGAGCCCGGGTCGACAACCTCTCAAGAGCAGCTGCAACTGGACACTGTACAAAGTGGCGATGATGAGGAAGAGGAAGAGGAAGAAGATACAGACGAACATCCTTCCAAACGACAAAGATTAGACCCCCACGACCTCGGCCAAGATTCGGCTCTCGATGACGAAGCTGTGCTGGCGCTGGCCGCTCACAACGGCGCAGACGGCACAGATCCGTACCCCCCAGAGTAAGTTTTGCGAGTGCCTTTACTGATTGCGGCCAATACTAACAGACGGCGTTAGCTTTGGGTACAGAGATGGCCAGATCTGAAACTGGACGTTGAATGGAGTATCTGTGTAATGGAGTGATTATTTCATTTGGAAGGGGTAGCATATTTGCTATATTCGGGCGTGCTTAGCGGGTTGGTTGAATGTCCCTGTTCCCATTTCAGTCGGGCTATATCTCTCTTCTCGGAGACTGTTGAGGAGGCGTCTCCTGTTTTACGATGTCGACATACAAGGATGCTGGGTCTTTTTCCCTTTGTCTACTTTTCCCCCCTTGGCAGGTGTCTTAGCGTTTTCTTGCGGAGTTGACTCATTGGGATTATAACTTCATCTCTAGGTAGAGATATAATTGAAGTGGCATGGCGAGCGGAATGGCGAGCGGAACGGCGAGCAATTGGAGGTGTAGATGGACAAATAATGATTGGATCGGGTGTTTAAGGAGTGTTGTGGGACATGGAGCTCAAACGGCTTTCTGTCACTCTCTTCCCCTTCTGCCAGCTTGTTGTACACCTTAGATATAACACTAATAGATTGCAGTGACCATCCAGAACTTCAGCATTTACAAAGTACTGTTCTAGAGAGACGAAAGAATTATTAAATCACATAAGCTGGTACTAATGAACTGACAATACTGGATAGTCGCCTCCAAATGCGCGCAGCATGTATTGGGTGCGAGCATAATGTGAACTTCCATTGAAGCCAATTCACCGCCCTCCGATTCCCCATCGTCGGCCAGTCTCCAACCGCCATATAAGTTGCATCAGGCAGCCGGCAAACATCGCATCCTCTTGCTCAACCATACCATCTCCAACCTCGAAAAAAACCAACCCCCCTAAAAAAAGAAACGAGCACAATCGCCAACCCGACAAGAACGCACCATGGCTCCCAAAGCTGCTCCTGCGACTACCCCAGACTCGGCTCCGGGCTCTGCCTCCAAGCCTGCTGGGACTTGGGACAATATCGAGTTGCTCAACGATCTTCTCGTCGCCTTTTATCAGGTGGGCAATCAGGCGGGTAACTTTAATCCGCAGGTCAATGAGGCGGTCGTTGCCTTTTTGAAGAGCCAGGGCCATACAACTACGTGGAGTGCCATACGGTAAGATACGGTTTCTTGTGGTCCATTTTACTGCTAGACATCTTCGTCTGTCCCCCTCAATGTTCCCCTTTATGCCTCATACTGGGCAGTCTTGATCCAGACTGCATATCTGGAGATGTCATTTATACACTCCCTTCCTCCATTCCTTTCTACAAGCTTCAATCGCATCTTCAAAATCCATTCACTTTTTGCAAGCCTTGTTATTTCCTACTGTCTCTGCTCCTTTTTATACCCTTCCACCTTCGTCACTTTCCTCCTCTTGACCAACTATCTTCACCACCTTCACTATCTATCTACCGCCATCATCTTCCTCTCACAACCTTTTGCAACATTCTTTGCCTCTTACACCTTTCTTCTCCCTTTCAACACCATCCATCATTCCCCACGAGCATCAGCAGCAGCACCAAAAATGGCATCTTCTCGCCAGTTGATGAAGTGGAGCCCCCAGGTTCACAAGGATATCCTCGTCTCTGTGTTCTACAACTTGACCTTATCTACTGAGGATTGGGAAAAGGTGATGAACGATCTCAAGGAGATGGGCTATACCTTCTCTGAGAGTGCACTTCGGTATGCCAGATTTATTTGTTTATGTACTCTTTAGAACAAAGTCTGCATTGAATTCCCTATACACTTGCACTTCACTTCACTTCAGTGCCAGTTGGCGGAGAAGCCAAAAACCGGCAGAATTTCTACTGCAACCTATATATTCTTGCTCGCTCTTTTTTGTTCACCTTTCTGCGTCTCTTCATTTCACCCTACTTCTACAAAATCATACCCCATCTCCTGCACCCCAAGTCTATTCACCTCTCATCACTCTTCATCCTCTTTCACAACTTGCTACCACGTGGTCATATTATTTTTGCAATCATCATGGGAGGAGCCCCAAAGTCTTCCAATGCTTCAACTTCCGGCAATAAGCCTACTCGTGGCTGGGATGCCGCCGCACACGAAGCCCTCCTCTTGTGCGTCATTGATGAAGTCAAGGGCGGCAAGGCCTTCTTGACTGAGGTCACGCGAAAGATGCAAGCTCGGGGCTACACCTACAGCTACGACGCAATCAAGTACACAGTTTCTCTTGTTTAGTTCTCTGACACCTCCTCGTACTAACGCACCTTGTCTTTTCTAGTCAGCATGTTCAGAAATTGCGCAAGAACCGTGATACCACTGCTCTTGTTGGCCCCACGGACTCTGGTGCTGGAAGCGCCAAGACTGCTACTCCTCGCAAGACGGCAACTCCTCGCAAGCGCCGCACTCCCAAGAAGGAGATGATCACTGACGAGAACGACGATATGAACCTCAAGCTGGAGGAAGCCATTGAAGACGAAGATATGCAAAGCCCCTCCATCCGCCCTTCTAAGCGCGCCAAGTCTGCCACTTTGTGAGTTTTCAGAGCCTCTTGTCCTTGACAACGTAAACGACATGTTACTAACGTCTCTTCCATGTATAGAACTATGGACGACCTGATGGACGACGAGCCCAAGCTCGAGGACGACTATTAAGCTTATTTGAAAGCTATTCAGATGGATGCCACTCTTTTGGGATTTTACATATCAGTGGAAACCAGTGGACACCCTGCAGGCTATGGGACGGGGATTGGAGAAAGGGTTAGCTGGTTGAGTGGCATCTACATTGGGGGACAAAATATGGGCATTTAAGCAAGCATATACCGTCTTCTCTAGACAGGAAATATCTGCAACGCAAGAATTTGAGCTTTGACTACATTTCTCTCCGAGTTTATAACCAGTGGACTGTACCTTGCAGAGTGTGCATGGGCTCTCTGATCACAAGATGACTGTCTTCCTAGTTGCAGGAGCTTCCCATGACGGCATTCTATGCATTGAACATGACTACTTTGATGTGAGATATGTATTGAATAGTGATATGGGGTGCAGCTATCCTCTATGCTTGCAGTCATCCATGGTACTAGTGAAGCATATATTCTACCATGAGATTGGAGTGATTGATAGCCAATGCCTACAGACATCTATGCTCTACGGCACTATAGACATAGAACGCTTCGCACCTGACATGCAATTTTGAACGGGGTACTGCTTGCAAGTCCAAATCACCAAGCCTCTCGCTAATGAAGACTTGAATGTTCCAGGATGTGCTCATAGACGGCATATTTACTGATGGTTCCGTATAGTGGAATGTACGCTTGATTGTAGATGCAGCAGTACTACTTACCTGCTGTCACAAGTGAATCAATATACTGTAACCCATAGCATTCGCCTGCTACCCAAAGAGGCATTCACCACTGTCATGTATAACTCAAAGTTGGCTCACATGTGCATTATTAAAGCTTCACTATGTGAAACATTAGGCGTAGTCACTGCATGAGCATATACAATTTGGAGGGACTGTAAGCAGGAAACCATCAATTGACATCAAAGTGAACACAGAGAGAGATGCCACGACTCTGTACTTCGAAAAGCCCCGTATACGAGTCTTGAACAATCCATTTACACCGCCCTGTTTTTCTGCTGCCCAAACTCAACCACCTACTTATATCCCATACGCTCGAGCCCTCTTCCATTCAACCTTTCTCTCTCTACTCTCTTCTTCTCTCCATCCTCACTTCACATCAGAGCAATACCTAGTGTTTTGCCCTCTTTGCCACTCGCACCAAACTCAGTCATCTACCAAGCAACTTGTACTTTTCCCTTCATCACGACTCATTAGCCATCATGGCCCCTGTGGAAAAGAAGTGGGATGATTCTGCCGAGCGTGACCTCTGCGTCGCCATTATTTTGGGCAACCAAGAAGGGCACCAAGGGCCAGGCGCCAGACGCCGAAGACCAAGAAGACGACGATATCGAGGCGACTCCAAGCAAGAAGGCCAAGAAGGAGGACAAGGCCGCCACCTTGAAGAAGGAAGAGGCTGATTCTCAGAGGTATGTAGATTCCATCTACCCATTGCCCAGCTTCCTCTCTCCTCTTCAAAGAAATATATCTTGAAACAGTTCAGTTGGCTCACACATTTTGTCTCAGCGGCGACGACGACGACGACGACGACGAGAAATTCAAGGCCTGGGCTGCCGAGAGCGCCGACACCAAGCCTTGATACATTCTCGACTTTGCTTCTTCTACTCGGTTTATCCTTCGCGATGAGGTCGAGAATATGGGTCATTATGGGTGCTATTTAGTTTGAGAAATTTTCGCAAAAAGGGGTGGTTATTTAACGGACATTATACGTCGGCTAAAGATCTGGGATGAGACTGCAGGGAGCCTGCTTTAAGCTAGTTCTGAAATTTGAATCGTTGAAAGCATTTGATGAATCTCCTCCTCCTCTGGTGAACACTCTTCGTATGAATTCGCTCAACAAATGGCAGCCCAAAGCCTTGCCAGGTGTAGCTACATGCACATGCAGTCGCCAACGGTTTTGATATAATCTAATCGGAGTTGGATGGAGTTAATCATGGTCCAAATTTTGCGAAAAAATAGAGCTATGATTTCTATGTTGTAATTCATCAAACCATCCCATGTCACAATTTCCCAGCCCCAAACACCACGTTGCAAGTCCAAAAGTATCAACAATGAAGCGCCTTCATCGTGGTCGCCGGCCATCTACATCATTTGGTCCCTTCTTATCTGGGGCTTTCGACTTGTCGTCAGCATCTCCCTTTCTCTTAATAGTTCCACGCAGACTCTGTCCTTGACCAGCAAAATGGGGTTTGGACGAGCTCTCCTTATCCTGCTCCTTCTCGGCATCCGTCTTCAATGGCTTCAGTTCATATCCAAAGAAAAGCTTGTTGGGAGGAAGGCGGAGGGGTACGGGAGCGCCGTCTCGTCGTCTGGGGGCCGCGGTTGTGTCGACGGGCACTGGCGTTGCGGGTTTCGGTGTGGCAGTCTTGCTTCCCTTCTTGGCCAATCGCTGGCCCTCTCCAAGGAAATTGGTCGGCACGCTGGTGACTGATGGAGCAATAGAGTTGTAGTTGATGGCCTGAGCCATGGTCCCCTGACTGTGCAAAATACCACCAGCAGGCACGCCGCCCATGGTGCTCCTTGGTGTGCTGGTGCCGCTCTTTCTCTCAGGTTCAACGTAACCAACGGGTGCCGCAAACTCGACCGATACATCGGTTTCAATCATGCTAACACCCATCTTGTCCGTCTCCGGTTTGACGTCTAGGACCGCAACTTCGTAGATCTCGTCATTGTACTCAAAGTTGAAAATATCGCCTTTGGTAAGGGTTGCAAAGTTTCTAAAAGCTTTTTCCAAAACCGCCTTCGGATCGCTAATATCGAGGAAGTTGACGGATTGCGGCTGCAGCTTGACCATTCTAGCAAGTTCCAACGAAGTCGTTCGAATCTGGATCATGTCGCCCACATCCAAGCCCAGGGTCACCATCATCTGTCGACGGTTAGTCCACACGGAAACAAAAGGGACTGGTCCAGAGCATCCAATAACTTACCCACTGGGGGATGTACGCACGACCTTCCTCGGCAATAAACTCCAGAACACCGGCATGCGAGTGTTTGCCCTTTTCGCCGTTGATCATTTCCATCAGCAAAGGCCACTGGACGTGGAGCTTGGAGACCTTGTCCAGTGCTGATGGCGGAAGAATGATCTTGGAACCGAAATTCAGCTCTGGCCGTTCGCTGCCCGGCGCCATGATGAGGGGGTAGCATCTGTAGTACTCGTCGAACCGCTGGATTATGGGTCGTCGGCTATGGCGTGCCATGTTGTAGAGGTGTTCCGGATTTCCGGGGTCGTAGCCACCAAAGACAGACTTGCGAGACGTTAGCAGAAGTCGGCAGAAACCATGGGAGGCCATGTGCCAAACTCACCATCTCGGCGTAGTAGTAGTAGGCAGCAGGCGAATATGACACGAGAGCTTCCCGACAGCTAGAATATAGAAAGGCCCAAGGGAAGGATGCAGGTTAGCACGGTCAAATCGACGTGTTCCAATATTCCCAAAGAACAAGAGCAACTCTGTCGACGTCACTGATGCTCGTGCAGCGTGTTCACTGTCTCGATGAAGTTCAAGTCAAAAGTCGAGAAAGGCGGAAGACGTGGGGTTCGCAGTGGAGGCAGCTGTTGAGTGACGCAGGTACCTCTTATCGGAGAGCTGCGACCAACGCCAAAAGTTAATCCCGGTCATTGAGTTTCCCTGCGCTAACACGCGCCCACTCATTGCCCTCTCAACACGTCATCTCTGGTTCATTCTACGATTGGTATTCATTAACAATTGTGTAGGGGGGGGGGCTATTATTATTCGCTGACTCTTTTGACTTGCTTCTCTGCCTACAACGCGAGAACAAGGGGCGCATCGGCCGAGCCATTCTGTCCTCTCAAGGCGCCATGTCTTCTCGATATTCTGCGGCGCGGCCCAAGCGAGCGGGCGAGAACTTTGCTCGAACGCACTATAACAACGAGGAAGATACAAAGCGAGTCAAGTTTGATGTGCGCAATCCGTCCATCTTGGCGCCAGACGCGCGAGAAGACGATGCGGTGCTCGACGCCGACGTCATAGGCGGCAGCGGCGCCACGAAACGAGGTGCTGTGAACCTCGACGGCTACGACAGTGATTCGGACAATGAGAATTTCAACGCCCGAGCAGGCAGCCGCAAAAAGGGAACCGTCAATATCCTGGAGCAGCTGGACAACTACGATGCCAAAGGAGGCAGCAACAAGGAGCAGTCGGGCGGACCCATCAACGAAGATGACGATGATGACGACATGTTCGCGGCCGAAAACGACGACGAGCCAGGAAAAGAAGAAGCGAATGGAGAGGATGAACACTTTGAAAAGTCTGGGAGGAAGAAGAAGGACGTCAAGTTTCTCGATGACGCCCAGATTCAAGGCGAAGAGCAAAAGAGCAAAAGCGGCGGCACCATCCGTCTGGACGAGCGGGAAAGCAGCGACGACGAAGATGATCTAGAGCTTGCGATCCAGGAAGAGGGAGTGGACGAAGAGGTAGGGGCGGGCGGCCTAAAACGCAACGCACCAAAAGTGGAAGCCTTCAACCTCAGGGAGGAAATGGAGGAGGGTCGCTTTGATCAAGACGGCAACTACGTTCGCAAGGCCAACGATCCAGATGCTATGCATGATAGCTGGCTCGAAGGCTTTAGCAAAAAGGAGATGAAGAAGGCGGCAGCGGCGCATGAAAAGCGCGAGGCAGAAGCTCGAGAGAGACGCATCCAGGAAGATGAGGTCTTGGTCTCGGAGCTGCTGGCAACGTTGATCCGGCGGCTAGAGAAGACAGAGACGCCCTTGGAAGCTCTAGCACGGTTGGGCAAGGACAAGACAAGGACCAAAAAGATACCCAAGTGGAAGCTCAAGAAGATGAACAAGGGCGCAGAAGCCATGGAAACAGACCAAGAGGCGGCAGTCGACCCAAAACAAGCCGAGGTTAGGCAAGCTATCGACGCCATTACGGATGCGGCTGATAAACTACTGAGCCGCGGACACGAGGAGATCTACGATGAAGAGAGAGAGCTGTTGGTTCGTGAATATCGACGCGAGACTGGAGAAGACTGGGTCGACGCCAAAGTGGAAGATCAGCCGCCTGCCACGGCCGCCGACGACGACGACGACGACAAGGACGTATCTGCTCCAGCTAGCGGCACCATGTGGGAGTTTAGATGGACGGACGGGCGTGACAATGCTGCAAAGCAAGGTCCTTTTGACGGCCCCACGATGAAGGCTTGGCAGGATGCTGGATACTTTGGCCAAGGCGTCGAGTTCCGGGCTGTTGGCGGAGCTGGAGACGAAGGTGCGTGGGCCGCGTCGGCTGATTTTTCATGACGACCCAGAGCAGGCGAGCAAGCAAAGGGGAAAGAGTACGTGTGAGAGAGCCGAGCGAGCAGACAAGCGAGCGGGTAGAGCCGCTCCCTCGCGTTCTTGTGGCTTAATTTTTCGAGCCGGGCAGACTTGTGAAAGTGGGAACATGGGCATCGACAAGCAGCATCTCGTTGGTCGCCTCTGGGACAGTGTAAGGCTCTGCACGTCCGTCGTCCCGGCGCCTCTGCCGCGGCTAAAGAAGGGCACGGTACTGGGCAGGACGAGAATGCAACCGCAGATGGTTCCTGGAACTCCCGATCTCAACGGGGCCGGACGGGCTGCCCATGGGGCGATCTGGGGTCGCAGGCTTCTCCAAGATCCCACAAGCCGTAACGCTCCGGCGCTTGTATTCCGCAAAGGCCCTAGGGGAAGCGCGATGGCAGCCGAGCTTTGCCGCCTGAATGCAGCATGGACATGGATGCAGGGACCGCGGCGTTGACATGTACGAGTAGCACTAGCAGAACAGACGTGTTGATGTAAAGGTGAAGAAATTGAGGCCATCGCCAACCTCGCGCGTCCACCTCGACACCCGCGTGCAGCCAGAGGCATTTAGGCCCCCTTACGAATGCCCATAACGCGACGTGACTACTGCTTTGGGAAACGGCTGGATGAGCGATTTCCATTATTCACCACTTGCCATTCGCACACGCCACCGTTTGCCCCCTTATCGTGCCGTATCAAGTGTATATCCGCATGCCCACGGAGAAGAAGAAAAAAGTGCGTATCACTGCGCCAGGCGAGGCCACGGGGTGCGGCATCCTCCATCCAAAGGGCCAAGTTGGATGAATTCTCCCACTGCCGCCGTGACCGCTGTCCGAGAGCGGCCACGCGGTGACAAAAGCGCTCCGTCTTGGACGCCTTGGCTCTGTTGATGGATTTGGCCCCCCCCCTGTGGCAGTCTAGCGAACGGCCAACAAAAAGAGAGAGAAAATGATAGAGTACGGCCGCGGCAGCACCGGTGAAACGTGGGATGGGCTCAGCTATGGGCCGTGTGCATGAGATGAGCCATGAGCCATGAGCAAGAAGCCATGAGCAAGAAGCGGATGGCGGCATCGTGTCAGATGGTTGGCTGTGATTCCCTCGCTCGGGGTTTCCAAGACCATCTTGCCATGACCTCATCTTTTCCCTGATGGACGCTGGCCTGCTCCTGACATGTCCCTTTTTTTCTCTTCTTTCTGTCCGCCCTATATTTGACCACGGCCGGCGTTGGCCGGTGGACCTTGATGGAGGCGGCCGGGCGTTTGTTGGGAGGCGAATTCCCGTCCCTGGAAGCGAACAGGCCCCGCCGGTTCCGTAAAAAACAGCGCAGCGCCTCGCCAGGAGCAGCCCTAGCCTTGCGGCGAATTATTAAGACGGGCCAGATGTGGAATCGTCGAGATCGAATGTTTGAAATCTTGGGAGCTGCTAGTTCAAGGCTGTTGGTGAGCGTGATGACAAAGGG
>MDJU01000394.1:0-29808 GCA_001721665.1 Trichoderma pleuroti
CCACCTCCGCATCTACTCGTCGTATCCTCTCCATTTTCATCGTCATCGTCAACGCCTGCGTTTGCGTCTGAATCTGCATTTGCATTTGCATCTGACTCTGCGTCTACATCTGCGTCCCCGACTTCGGCTTCTTCCACGTCATCAAGTCTTTCGCTTCCTCCTCCTCCTCATCATCACCATCGTCGTCGTCGTCGTCGTCATCTCCATCCTCTCCATCTCCTAAACCAGCAATGCCATCCTCAAAGGTCGCCAACAGCTCTGCTGGGGGCCAGGTCAGCAATCGCCTGCGCAACTTCTTCCGCATGAACAGCAGCGCCAGCAGCATCGGCGAAAAAGAAAGGAGCAGCAACTCGCTCAACCTCAACGGGCCCTCGAGCAACGGCAGCGGCAGCGACTCGCACTCGACCAAAACCTCCCGACACACAAAGCTATTCAACAGCACCGTTGGTCGCCTGAGGTCACATACCGTCGCCAGCGAGAGCAACAAGCTAGAAGAGGCAATGAGCCCTACGGCGCTTGCCAACCCCTACTTTGCTCACCAGGGACAGCCTGGCCTGCGCCATCACAACGAAGGCTCTGTGCCGCCGAGTCCTCCCGATACGCCAACGCTCAAGGTGTCGGGCCCGGATGGCACAGAGGCCGAACAGGCTACAAGCGAAACTAAGGAAGAGCTGGCCCGCAGGTTAAGGAGGGTTGCCAGTGCACCCAATGCTCAGGGACTGTTTGCGAGTGCTGGAAATAAGGGCGAGCGCCCGGGCACCGCTGAACTCGGCAAAGACCCCTTGATCCAGAATGCCAAGTCAGGGTCGCTCGGCCTCGTCGACGGCGGCAAGGCCGATGCAGCACAGCATTTACAGAGCGAAGATACTCTGGGTGCTCTGCCTCCTCCGCAGACTTCTTTGGCCTTCCGCAGAACGTACAGTTCCAACTCGATCAAGGTCCGCGATGTCGAAGTTGGCCCTTCCAGCTTCGACAAGATTAAGCTTATTGGCAAAGGTGATGTGGGCAAAGTCTACCTGGTTAGAGAAAAGAAGAGCAACCGGCTCTACGCCATGAAAGGTAAGAAATGCGAGCTTGAAAATCGACACCTCTTGCAGTCGCTAATTTGGTCCCCATAGTCTTGAGCAAGAAGGAGATGATTAAGCGAAACAAGATTAAGCGCGCCCTCGCTGAACAGGAAATTCTTGCGACAAGCAACCACCCCTTTATCGTCACTCTATACCACTCGTTCCAGTCGGAAGACCATCTTTATCTATGCATGGAATACTGCAGTGGAGGAGAATTCTTCAGAGCACTCCAGACTCGCCCTGGCAAGTGCATTCCAGAGGACGACGCTCGTTTCTACGCCGCCGAGGTCACGGCTGCTCTGGAGTACCTCCATCTCATGGGTTTCATCTACCGAGATTTGAAGCCGGAGAGTACGTGCCCCCTTGGGATGGGAAGAGAATGAGGAGACGCAGCTGACTAACGTGTTTCTTTAGACATTTTGCTTCACCAATCTGGCCACATCATGTTGTCGGATTTTGACTTGTCAAAGCAGTCTGGCCCTGGTGGCAAGCCGACGATGATTGTTGGCAAGAACGGAGCTAGGACAGATTCTTTGCCTACGATTGACACGCGATCATGCATCGCCGACTTTAGAACAAACTCGTTTGTCGGCACCGAGGAGTACATTGCCCCCGAGGTGATCAAGGGCAGTGGCCACACGAGTGCAGTGGATTGGTGGACGCTGGGCATCCTCATCTATGAAATGCTCTACGGAACCACGCCTTTCAAGGGCAAGAACCGAAATGCCACCTTTGCCAACATCTTGCGCGAGGACATTCCCTTCCCCGACCACACTGGAGCGCCACAAATCTCAAAGTATGTCATTCTTGTCTTAGAACGACTTGCCATGGTCCCTGTTGCTGACCCATTTCATTCTAGCCTCTGCAAATCGCTCATCAGGAAGCTGTTGATCAAGGACGAGAACCGCAGGTTGGGTGCCCGAGCCGGTGCCTCTGATATCAAAGCCCACCCCTTCTTCCGAACGACGCAGTGGGCTCTGATTCGTCACATGAAGCCTCCCATTGTCCCCAACCAGGGCCGTGGAATCGACACCATCAACTTTAGGAATGTCAAGGAGAGTGAAAGCGTTGACATCAGCGGGGCCAGAGCCGTTGGTGTTCCCCTGGATAGCGGACTGGCAACCCCCGGCACGGAAGCTGCAGACCCATTCCTCGAGTTCAACAGCGTCACGCTTCATCACGATGACGATGTGCAGTTCCACGACATAAGCTATGCTTCATCACCCTCTTCCCGAAGTTGAGATGGCCTTTTGAAACCTGGGGATCCGACGTCAAACCGATTACCTTTCTTCTCTCCATGAGGCTCTGGCCCAAATTTTGATATCATGAGTGTACACGGCTAAGGTTATGGGGATTGTTAAGATTACGACATTTGAGTCTTTTATTCGAGCGACCGAGTTTTTTTTTTTTACCTTTTTGGAATTGACGCCTGCATGGAATATCCCGTCATTCGCTCCTTTTGCTTTACAGCAGGCAAGCTAGCAGATACAAACTCATAGCGGATTCCGTACGATGCGCCCCCCCAAAGTTGTCGTTTAGGATTATTGTTGAAGAAAAGTCTGTCCAGCATCGTTGCAAGTCTGTCCACTTGAATTCGGCGTCTTATTTGGTTGTTTTTTTTCTTTTCTTGGGCGTTTCTTGGGAGTTGTTCTGGCGCCAGGGAGGGCATGTCATGTAAACTGTCAACAGTCTATGAAGATACGTTTGATCTACCAATAGAACAAGGATATTCTGACGAGTCTGAGTGTGTCATTCTGTGACTGTTTTTTCTTTGCATGGCGGCTGTTGTCTTGTTGGGAGGTTCTTGTTTATATTAATATCGGCTTTGAGAAGTTAATTCAACTACGGGTTCTCCTAATTCTAGTGATGTGTGTACAGTGGCTGGGAAATGTATGTCATGTAGTACTAGCAGGTCCGACCAATAAACAGCATGGGAGATTCACTTTTGGCATCGATCCTGCGAAGAGTTGAGCAACGCAGCTGCCAAAGAAACCATCTCCATACCTAAAAGGTCCTTGTTTATAAATCCTCTGTAAACACCAAATCTGTTTATCCCCAAAACTATTTTGCCTCTCCATCTTCCAATACTCTCGTTCGATATCTCAAGCAACAGCTTACAACGTCACATTCGCTTAGCATAGGTGCGCAAAAGATAGCACATGAACGATCTCCCTCTTGCACGACTCGTCCATTCTTTGCAACGTCGAACCGGGCAGCCTCAAATCGTCATCATGTCGCTCCTCCTGCACGAGCCGCCCACGCCAGCGTCACGCGCCTACTTCCTCTCCTACATCCCGCAGGGCAACCAGGACCACCGGCCGATGAGAAACGCGTGGGAGCTCCGCGAGAGGCTGCAGCTGGAAATAGAGGCGCCGCTGCCCAAGGTGCTGGTGCTGCCCGTGATGCTGGACGCGGACACGTAGGGCGTGCTCGCCGACCTGAGCGGCCCGCCCGTCCGCTTCTACGAAGACCATCTGCAGGGCGCCGCGCCGAGTCCCAGCAGGTACAGCGTGCCGATGGCGTGCCGCTGGAGGTTTCCGCAGGTCGTGACGGACGGGTGGGAGTGTCGCGACGCAACGTACACCAGCGCGCTGGGCAGGTCGGTGATGCTGACGGCGTCGTTTTGGTGCGTCAAGGTGCCGATGCTCTTCATCTCGCAGCCCATGTTTACGAGCGCGGACGGGCCGTTTGACCAGAGAAGCCTGGACCAGGAAATGGGCTGGGAGTTTCCCCAGTATACCGGCGAGATGAGGATTGAGGAGTACATCAACTTTTGGGTGTACCATCGCTGGGTGGCCTTTTTGGGGGCGCTGCGGCCGTGCGACATGACGAGGGAGATGCTCTTTGTGGCGACGAGGGCGCTGGAGCAGAATCTCGAGGAGGCGCGGTATCTGCTTGGGCGAGGCTGGGCGATGAGTGGTGCGACGGTCTGGGACTGGAAGGAGTTGATGGACAGGTTGACGCGCCGGATGGACATTATGGCGTCTGGAATCTTTTCAAAGCTCGAGGGGGAGTACATGGGAGAGGCGGCGCGGGCGGCATGAGATGCATGTCCGGAGCAGCTCTCTTGTCGTGTCTCGGGCGTCTTTCAGCGATGGATGGGTTGAGATGGACTAGATTATTCTTTCTTTTGTATGCAGCAGCGTTGTCTTTATAGAATCAAAGCGATCAACTCACAAAAATCTTTGGTGTAGTGGTCTCATGTGTAGTATGAGAGAATCATTTTCGATTTTCTTGTGTCTTTCCCCCTTTTTTTCCCCTCTTGCACTATATCGTACAGTCATGGCTATTGCCCCCTCGTCCGCCCTCCCCTCCAAGATGTGATGTTCCCATTGCATGACAACAAAATAGTATGAAAACCCCCGTTCCTTGATACACACACGCATTGATATGCTGGGATAGATGAAAAATAAAATGCCTCCATGAGAATCATCATAATCATCGAAAACACTGCTGCTCGAGTTCGGCATCCCCCCCATCTTATGCCATCATCTCGCCCACGTTCCCGTCCTTCTTCCTCCGCGCAGACGGCCCAATCTTCTCCTGCCCGCCCATCCACGGCCGCAGACACTCGGGGATGGTCACGGTGCCCTCCTCCTCGTCCCACCCGTTCTCCAGCAGCGCGGCCAGCACCCTCGGCACCGCCAGCGCCGTGCCGTTGGCCGTCCAGGGGAAGCTCAGCTTGCCGCTGCTCGTCTTGAGCCGCGTGGCGAGGCGCCTGGTCTGGTAGTCGGTGCACAGGCTGGCGGAGGTGACCTCGCCCCAGCCGCCGCTGTGGTGCTCGCGGCTCGGGAACCAGGCCTCCATGTCGATCTTGCGCGTGGCCGAGGCGCCCAGGTCGGTCGACGGCATGGAGAGCACGCGGCAGTAGAGCCCCAGGGACGAGAGGATCTCCGTCTGCATGTCGAGCATCTCGTCAAAGACCTCGCGCGCCTCGAACTCGTCGGGGCTGGTCCACGCAAACATCTCCACCTTGGAGAACTCGTGGACCCGGTACAGGCCCTTTGTCTCGACGCCGCGGGCTCCGGCCTCGGCGCGGTAGCAACGCGATACGGCGACTCGCTTCAGGGGCAGGTCCACGGCGTCCATGGTGGACATGGCCTTCATGCCGGCGAGAGGGATCTCCGACGTGCCGGCAAGACTCATTTCCGGTACGCCGCGGTCAATGTCGGCCTGCGACTGGGCAATGGAGTAGACTTGCTGCTCGCCGTTCTGGTCTCGGGGCTGGAAGCCGCACGCAGCACCAATGTGGCTGTACACCATGCTGGGCGGCGACACCTGAGTCCATCCGTGCTTGGTAGCAACGGCGAGGGCGTACTGGATGAGGGCCTGCTCAAGCTGTGCTGCCTCGCCAAGCAGGTAGTACCATCCCCAGCCAGACGCCGTCGCCGCTCCGGCAAAGTCGAGAATGCCCAATTCGGCGCCAATGTGGACATGCGACCTCCAGAGCTGCTCCGGCCCTTGCTCGAAGCTCGGCGGCTCATTGATGTAGCTCAAGACCTCGGCCTCATCCCCCCTAGGCGTGTCGGCGCTGGTGAGGTTGGGAATCTCCAGCGCCAGCTCCTCCATCTGCGTCACCGCGTCGGCCTCCTTCTTCTCAATCACAACCAGCTCGCTCTTGAGCGCCCGGGCCTCCTCCTGGACCTTCTCCCGGCTCATCTGCTTCACATCCTTGAGGTCCTCGTCGTCAGAGCTCGTCGCCGAATTCGCCAGCTCTTTTCTCAGCAAGTTGGACCTCTCCCTCAGCGCGCGGCCGTCCTTTTGCAGCTGCTGCCACTCGGCATGCAGCTGCCCAATCTTGGCGGGATGGGCCGCCTGGCGCTTGTAGTTGCGCTCCAGACATGTGTTTTCATTAGAGCTCCGGGTTTTGCCGAATGTGCTTAATGTCCACGATGGGCTTTGGCGCGGACGAGGGACGCTTGACGTCTGAGAAGCTCCGCGCATAGAGGATTCGGGCTTGTAGCCGCCATTGAGGGCAGCGCAAGCGGGCCAGAGACGTGGTCATGGCGGATATGGTCGAGGCATGGTGATGATGTCAAGCCGAAGCTATTGGCAGCTCCATCTGATGATGGTGGTGTGGTGGACGGGGAGCTCTGCCGATATGCGATTAAGCGGGAGCATTACAGTGCGAAGAGATGCCATATGAACACTGTCTCGGCCGCCATCCATCAATTCGGATCATGCAAGTAATGCATGGGATGGTTCCCGTCAGTAACATCTGCCAAGAAGTAGGTTGTTTCACACAATCACATCGCTAGGCTGATCTTGTTTGGAGTTCGCCTTGTATGCTTAAATGTTACCGTAAGAACTTTAATCACCACAACGCGAAGAGACACAGTATTTGCATTACAAGTATATTTTCATCATTGACACGAGTCTGGTGTCGTCGCTATTTTATATGCGCTCGAGCCAACGGCTCTGTACAAGTTTGCATCGAATCTAATACATCATTCATACCCCCCCCCCTTTCCCCAGAGTAAGACATTATTCATGTTGTAGTGTATATATAACGCTTCCAAATCCAATAGTGTAAATAAAACGCCATGCTCACACAGCTGCCGTTGCCCCCCCTTTTTTAAATGGAATGGTATCAACCCAAAGCAAAAATCCTAATCCGGAGAGATGAAAAAAGCAGGCCAAAGACGAAATGAACGCTGCACACTCCCTCGTTGTGTTTTTACACGTTCTGGGCGGGACCACCGGCCTCGCTTTGTTTTGTCGGGGCATTGGCCAATGCTGCATTGTGCTCCTCCTCCTTCTCGGTGGTCTCGTCGGCGCTCGTCTCGTCTGTCTTGGGGTCATCGGCCGGAGCAGAAAAGACTGGGGCGATCTTGCTCTTTGCTCTAATCTTGGCGCCATAGAAGTAGAAGGCGAAGGGAATGGGAGCAAGCACGAGCGCTACGCAGCCCAGCAGTGTCGAAGCCCACTGGATGTGCATGCCGAGGAACATTTGACGGCCAAAAAGCGGGAAAGCAGCGCCAAAGAGAGATCTCATGAGAGTGTTGCCAGCAAGGGCTGAGGCGGCGAACATGAGGTATGCATCGACAAGGTAGTTGAGGGCCTGGAGGAAAATCGACATGAGGCCAAAGCCGGTGAGGATACCGCTGGCAGCCGGGGCCGCCCAATGAATGTTCTCCCTGTATCCAGTCCTGACATGTTGTTAGTTGACTGATCAAACGAAATGATGGGGAGATGAATGTGAGATGGACGACTTACCATCCGAACCAAAAGATACCGGCGGCAAACGCAACGCCACCAACCATCATGTTGGGCAATCGCCATTCGGGAATGGGGATACCGTGGTTGGCCTCGAGCTTGCGGTTGTACCACGGAACCTGGAGAATAATGGTGAGGGTCGCAATAAGCTCACCAACGACCAAGCCAAAAAAGGTCAGACCGGATTGACCCAAGTTGAAGCCGTGAACACCGACGAAAACTAGGGGGTATGCAGTAAAGAAAAGGTAGAGCAGCCCATAGATGAAGCTCATGTAAATGGACAAGAGCAGGATGATGGGCTCCGTGAAGAGGAGGCGCAAGGGACGGGTGAAATTCTTGCTGACGAGCTCGCCAAAGTCGATTTCGATTTCCTCCTGTTTGGCGTGGATGCCCCAGTTCTTGGTGCGACGTCGCAGTTCCGAAGCCTTGCCAACGAGAATGACTGGCGGGTACGACTCGGAGAGGAAGAACAAGTCAAGAATGAAGGCGACGAATCCCATAATGGCAGGGAGATACTCCGTCCAGCGCCATCCCAGATATGATTCGACAATGAAGCCGCCGATGAAGGGCGCCAGCATGGGGCCGGTAAATACGGTCATGGAGAAGATGGCAATCGCCGTTCCTCGAGTCCTGTTGTCGAACATGTCGGAGAAGACGGCGGCAACGACAGCCAGGGGGGCGGCGCCAAAGAAACCGCCAAAGAATCGACAAATGAGAACGGTCTGAATGTCCTTTGCGGTGGCGGTGGCGATGGTGAAGAGGGAGAAGCCAAAGATGGAGAGGACAATGGGCAGACGGCGGCCCTTGAGTTCGGACAAGGGAGCCCAGAGACTGGGACCAAAGGCAAAACCCAACACATATAGTGACGTGCCTAGAATGCCAACCTCGAGGCCAACGTCAAACTTTTGAGCGACGGCGCTCGTTGCAGAGGAGAAGATGGAGGATGTAAAGGTGCTCGTGACGGTGGTGTAGGCCAGCATGGCAGCCGTCAAGAGCTTCTTTCGAATGGGCCAGTTCTGGGCGTGTAGGGGGTCGTTGGGTCCGTCAAACTCGACGACGTACTCTTCCTGGGCTGGCAGCTGGGGAGGATATGGCTTGCCGCCGCCAAATGATGGCAACGGCTTTCGAGAAGCTCTACTCTCGGTACGAATTGAGCCTCCAACAGTGTTAACGTGCTGGCTTCGTTGAGTTGCGATGCGACTCAGGGCGGTGGGTGGCGCTCCAGATCGTTCTGCGTAGATACACGACTCATGTTTCTGCGGAAGACGCTGCCTTCGGAAGACGCAGACGAGGCTGACGATGCCGTGATGACGCGCTCTATCTCGTTGCTTGCCCGGCTGTGATAGCGCTCGGGGGAGGCAGCGCGCTCTGCCTCCATGAGTTCCCGATCGAGGGGATCCATGGTGATTAAGTCGGTGACGCTCCTCTCTATGGGTGAAGTGGAATCTGCAATCTGCTTCCCAATTGCAATTGACAGCCGGAGCAGCTACAACTACTGGAAAGGAGAGGCCAGAGAGAAGACGAGGACGAGGACGAGGACGAGGCTCGGGATGATGTAACAGATATTGATGGTCCGAGGAGAATTCCTGTCCAAGGAAGAAGATAATCTCCAGCGCCGAAGGAGGAGAGAAGAGAAGAGAAGAGAAGAGGGACGTGAGAGCTAGAAGGGCAAGGGCCGAAAAGCTTGTCGCAGGGACGGCAGTTGTGCGATAGGTGGAACAAGGAGTCTACGGTACGATTGATCAGGAGCTAGGCCGACCAAGATATCATGTACTCGCTACTCCGGCCGGTGTCTAGTCCAGCCGAGTGTTACCGAAACAGGACAAGGGACCTGGTCTGTCGTCGGCAGGCTAGTACGAGTGGGGGAGTAGTCCGCGAGCTGGCGGGGCCGTCTATTAGGTAAGGTGGATGCGATGATGCAGAGTTACGGGTGCGTCGTATGAGGTGGTGAGAAGAAGAGGAAGAAGAAAGATGGTCGGTCGTATATACTTTGTAATGAATAAAGACGGATAAAAAGAGTCGCCGGCGGGGGATGTTCGCTCGATGCAATGCTGAAACGGATGGTAAAGAGAAATGCAGCAAAACCAGGGCGATGAGCACACCAAGCCTATTGCATCAACGAACTACTAACTAGCAGGGCGACACAAAGGGCCTCAGCGACTGCACGGAAAATGATGGCGGATAAATGTGAACAGCCAATGCAATGCATGTAAGACAAGACAAGCGGCGCACCGCGTTCTTTTATGGATGGCCGACTTCGATGCCAGAACATGTCACTAAATTGCTACCGTCGAACGTTCGGCTTAACACTAGCAGTAGTAGTTGATTACGGAGCATGTTCCGCTGGATATAGTGTACCAACATTCTAGCCGTGTAAGCAGAGGCTCGGCCCCCCGATGTTACCCAGCCCGTCGATGGGACCCGGCTTTGAAATCTCTGCACTCCCTGACAGGGCCCTCCCCTATTTTTTCTCTTTCTTGTCCTGCGGCAAACCAAGCAATGGAGTCAGCTAAAATCCGAAATGCCAGATAGGGCTCGAGCTAAGGTCTTGACTACCGGTGCGCATCCCGGATGTCTGGCCTGGGCTCCACCGCTGCGTCGAAACATGTGGCACATCTACGAACAGCACGAATCGTGCTTCTAGGCTCGGGAGCCAGCCCGTAGACAATTGATTGATGCCCAATTGCCTGTTTTTTTTCTTCATTTCAAATCACGTCCCCTGTTCTTTCAGGTCGTTGCCAAGCAGTACTGCTCCACTGCATGTCCAGCTCCGTCCCCCTATGTGATTTCGGCCTGCTGGAGATGGTGTCGAGTCGACTATACATGCTACATGTTGAACTCCTCGGCACGGAGACAGCAGCCGAGAACGACCACGGCGGGTTTTGCACAATCCATCATCGTGCTCCGTAGATACACTACAGCACGTAGACTATGATTGCATAGATCCCCACCGTTGACGCACGCATTAGAATTTCGAATACCGTAACATAGCCTCTCGGGCTTGGTCCCCATGGAGTGTCCGTCCGATGTTTTGTCTTGCATCCGCAGTCTTTGTCTTGGCCGGTTTCGCCTCTGCCGCTTACCTTTGCTGTGCAATGACGTAATTCTTCAACCCTTCCTAGCACCGATTTTTTCCCTGCCGGCAGCGGAACGCCGAGAAGCGACTTCAGCTCGTCGGACCCAACACTACTAGAGGCGAGCTAGGCCGTGCAGCGAGTGCGAGTTGGTCAGCGGCTGATATCGGAACAAGGCCCGTTGATTTCGTGCGAAAGTGGGATCTCTGACTGGCCCCGGGGCAAAAGCTTGATTTCCCATCAGAGAGAATGAAAACACATGAATCGCCAGGGATTTCTCTAGTAGGTTCCAGGACCTGCGCAGGCCCCTGGCGGCGCGGCCATGATTTATGCGCCGGCTGGGTCGTGTCCTGATTGGCTGGTCAACGTGCCCGGGACGGAGAATATGGTATAAAGTCCGACGCCGAGGTTTCTCGCAGCGCTCAGCGAATCCCCTTGCTCGCAGTACGAGTAACTCGTAGTAATGAGTAGGTACAAGAATAGCAACAGCATCGAGAATAGCAGGTGTTCTGAACCGGCAACATTAGCTCCCGCTCTGCCTGGGTCATCAAATCTCTGCGCACGAACGATGGAGCCGTGCACAGCGACGGATGGTTACCTCAGCATGCTTAGATACAGGGTGCTACAATCCGAGCAACGGGCTTTGCGTCATGGTGATGACTTGGCATGCCCAGAATGGCAACTTACATTGGTAATCGATGGACTACATTCATACCGATCCAGAGTATAGTTGATACTCTGCATCCAAGACTCGGAAGAAACAAAGACGCTATTGGTAACCCAAATGTGAACAATCCTGCTACAAGCTACTCTGTTCCCACATTGACTTGCTTCAATCCTTCACTCAGTCTCCGTGGCCACCCAAGGACGCGACGCATGGTCTACACCAGGTATCAATAAAGAATAGTCGCCTTTTCGCTCAACGAATCGAATAGTGCACAAACAATCATGTCGCTTCGTAGGCAATGATCCCGTTTCCACGCGTCGCCTGGGAGGGGGCTGACCGGATCCTTCCAAAGTCCATGTCGCTCCAAAGTCCATGTCGCTCCAAAGTCCATGTCGCTCCAAAGTCCATGTCGCTAAAAAGTCCATGTCGCTAAAAAGTCCATGTCGCTAAAAAGTCCGGCTGGGTGGCTGAAGCTGAGGAAAAGTGACACGAGCAAAAAGTCTAAACGGAGAGTTGGGCAGCTCAAGCTTCACTGATCGGATTTTTTCTCAGATGAATACAAAAAGGCTTTGCAGACGTCTTGTTTCGAGGACGGATGAATCAGTGAACCATTGCAACATTTCTCGCATCACAGCCTCTCCTGTTTTCATCGACATCTCATTGCTACGCTTTACACTGTAGCTCACTTACACTACCAACGGCCACTTACAGCTACTCCGCACAAGACCACCACTGTATTGAACACACTCAATTCAATATGCAAAACCTCAAGATTGCCATCATTGGAGCTGGCCCAGCCGGTAAAGTGCCCCAATAGCTAGGAGAAAGCATTTCGCTGCCTCGATACCGGCAACTAATCCCTAAAATAGGCTGCGCTCTTGCCCGAATCCTCCATCTTGGAGGCATTCAAGCCACCGTATTCGAAGGCGAGGCCTCTGCCAATGTCCGATCTCAAGGCGGAACCCTGGACTTGCACACCACCTCTGGCCTGGCCGCCGTCAAAGAAGCTGGCCTATGGGACATTTTTCTATCGCACGCGCGCTACGATGGTCAATACATGGCCATTGTGGACAAGGACCTTCACTATTACGTCGTCCGAGGGGCTGACCCTGAGTCAAACATTGCTTTTGGCGAACGCCCGGAGATTGATCGTGTGAAGCTCAGAGAAATCCTGCTCGACTCTCTTCCTGAGGGAACCGTCAAATGGGGACACCGCCTGCAAAAGGTTGAGGGCAGCACCTTGACCTTTACCAATGGAACTACCGCCAGCTTCGACCTTGTTGTCGGTGCCGACGGTGCATTCAGCAAGGTCCGCCTGTCCGTTGCGCCAGAGCTGCTGCCAGAGTACACCAGAGTGGCAATGCACGACATCTCCATTCCCGACGCTGAAAAGACTGCCCCTGAGACTTACAAAATCGTCAACCGTGGCAGTATTTTTGCCAGTGCGGACGGTCAGCGATTCACCCTCCAGCAAATGGGAGATGGCAGCATTTCCATGGGCTTCAATTTCGTGCGCGAGGACCCCGACTGGATGAAGCCTGAAAAGTGTGGCTACGATTCCGAAAATCTCGTCGAGGTGAAGAAGGCGTTGGCGAAAGAGCTGGAGCATTGGGGTCCTCAGTTTCATCAAGCATTAGATGCTGCTCAGGGGCGAACAACAACCAGGTCACTGTGGCGACTGCCTATTGGACAGAGGTGGCAGCACAAATCCGGCGTCACTCTTATTGGTGATGCGGCCCATTTGATGACGCCTCACGCTGGCGAGGGCGTGAACCAAGCCCTCGAGGATGCCATGTTGCTTGCTCGAGTGATCCTCAAAGCCCAGAGTGCCGAAGAGCTCGACGAGCAGATCCGTGCATTTGAATCCGACATGATAGCTCGCGTCGAGCCGATTCAGGAGCTGGCTTGGGATCGCTGCCAGGGGCTCATGTTCACCGAGGGCGTGCCAAAGACTCTTGTCGACAGGGTGATGCAGCGTCGAAAGCAGCAAATAGCCGAGGGCAAGACTGCAGAGGAGCTCAAGGCAATAGATGAAGCCATTGCCAAGGCTCAGGCAGAGGCTGATGCTATGAACCGAACCTGATGCATGAGCTACGAGTCTAGCTTCATCAGGCAGAAGTTTCTCATTGCTAGATTTAGGGCACTTTTTATTGCCAAAGATTGTTTGTTTTGAATTGTTTTGATATTTAGTCGGATGCTTTGTTCACGCAGGTTGACATGTCAGCGAGCGAGCAACACTGAGGTTGATTTTGATCTGTTTCATCACATGATATGTATGGGCCTAACAACCCAATCAAATATTTCATTCATTTTAAATATTATCCTACCTAAACTTGTTCTGAAATACTCTTTCCTTTCCAAGTTGATATAAAACTGGTGCGGCAGGCACCAGAGTGCCGCGTACCTGCTGCGTCACAGCTAAGCAACCCCGCGCCAAACGTGTTTCTCTTAGACAACCAAAACCACCACTAGAGGATTAATTTGATCTCTGAGTAAACATCAACTCGTTAAACAACCACCACTGTCAATAACCAGGTGAAAAAAGACACACCATCCAGCATGCCGACCGAAGGCGTATACATACGTCCATCCGGGCAGAAGACCTTTATCCCGTTGGAAAACAACCCGGAAGTCTTCACATCGCTCGTGCACGACCTCGGAGTGTCGCCCGATCTCGGATTCTACGACGTCTACAGCCTCGACGATGCCAATCTTCTTTCGTTGGTGCCACGTCCAGTTTTAGCACTGATATTCATCACTCCCTCACAGATGTATTATGCCGTTCGCGAGGAAGACAAGACTGTCGTGTCACCTACGCAGTTGACCTACGATAAAAGTGGCGATGAGGAACCCATCATCTGGTTTCAACAAACAATCGGCCATTCATGCGGCCTCATGGCGTTGTTGCATTCCGTAGCCAACGGCGAGGCGAGGAAGTTTGTCCAGAAGGAGTCCTTCTTGGATGGCCTGCTGAACGAAGCTACGTCGCTTAAGCCCGTCGAAAGAGCAGCCTTGCTGTACAACAATGAAGAGCTTGAGAAGAAACACATGAAGGCTGCCAGAACTGGAAGTTCCCATCCACCCGGGGCAAACGAAGACAACCACTTCCATTTCATCTCCTTCGTCAAGGGAAAAGATAGTCATTTGTGGGAGCTGGAGGGCGCCACGGACGGCCCCGTAGACCGGGGACTGATGCAGCAAGGTGATGATGTGCTGAGTGAAGGAGCTCTGAGCCAAGCGATACGCAAGTTCTTGGCGGCCGGAAATGGGAATCCAAACTTTAGCATTGTGGCATTGGCCAAGAAGCCTGCTGAGTGAGATATCACGTCGTTGTGAAGGAAGCCTGTGTTCAGACTACAAGAACCGGCAGAGATCAGTATAGTAAGCATGGAACGAAAATGAAAGTCGATTGATATCATGGAGCCGATAAGACACTTCCGAGCAATACTACCACAAGCAAGTCGCCATGTGGCATTGCGTATCTTATCAGATCTTAATCTCAAACAGGGCTCCTTTTAAATGCATGGTGGGACGGGAAGCGTCACCGAGCCTTAGTGCCGGGGTCACGCCGCCATTTCGGAGCTTGGAATCCGACTCGCTCCAAACAACTTCAACCTCCCTCTTGAAGCTCATGGGCGCGACACAATTGCGGCACCAGCGTCGGAGTTTGCCATCGCAATGGATAGCTCCCAGGCGCCGCTGATTTCAAACAACCGCCACGATGACGATGCGCCATACGATGCCGTGGACGACGAGCCTGGATCGAGAGCTTCCCCGGCGAAGGCGATGGACGGCCATCCTGGCCTGTTTGTTTTAGTTTTGACCTTTGCTGCCGGCATAAGCGGGCTCTTGTTTGGATGTGAGTCTTTTTTGGTCGTCTGTGGGTTACGGGGAGCTGCTGACGAGTCGGGTGTTCTCTAGATGATACCGGTGTCATATCTGCCACGCTCGTCTCGATCGGAAAGGCGCTGTCGGACCGAGATCTTACTTCGATGGACAAGTCAATCATCACGTCGTCAACCTCTTTGTTTGCGCTTCTCATATCGCCGTTCTCGTCCATCATTGCCGACCGACTAGGCCGCAAACGAGTCATTCTATACGCCGATGTTCTCTTCATCGTCGGCGCAGTTCTACAGGCCGTTAGCTCTACTGTGCCGGTCATGGTGGTCGGCCGCTGCATTATCGGCGCCGCGGTGGGAGCGGCAAGCTTCGTGGTGCCTCTGTACATTGCTGAGATTGCGCCCTCGTCATACAGAGGCCGTCTGGTGACTATCAATGTGCTCTTCATCACGCTTGGGCAGATGGCGGCGTACATCATTGGCTGGGCGCTGTCTACATATGCCTCGAAAGAGACTGGGTGGCGGTGGATGGTGGGATTGGGTGCGCTGCCGGCGGGTTTGCAGGGTGCTCTTGTCGCCTTCATGCCAGAGACACCGCGCTGGCTGGTAAAGGCTGGGAGATCCGATGACGCCAAACGTGTTATTCAAAAGGTCAATGGGGTACAAGGACGATTCGATGGCACTGCAGAAGCTATTATCAAGGAGATTGAGATTGAGGTCCGCGAAGAGGAAGAGGCACGGCATCTCCAAGACCGCCAAGCATCGGGCCCTTGGAAGGGACTCGGTGCGTGGCGCGAGCTCTTGGGCGAGGGCAAGCATCGCCGCGCACTGGCTATTGCGTGTCTCCTACAGGGTCTGCAGCAGCTGTGTGGTTTTGTAAGTGCTTCTTGAGCAGCCTGAATTTACAATCTCCCTGTGGCTAACATGGCATGGCTGTCTAGAACTCGCTGATGTATTTCTCGGCCACCATATTCTCCATCATGGGGTTTGAGAGTCCTACATTGACATCTCTCATCGTTGCCATTACGAACTTTGTCTTTACGCTGGTTGCGCTGGGCCTCATTGACCGTATCGGCCGCCGACGGATCTTGTTATACTCGATACCTTTTATGGCCTTGGGCCTGCTGTTAGCCGCAGCCGGTTTCTCATATCTATCTCTGGAACCGACACCGGCCACTCGTGATGAGGATGCCACGGCACCAGCAGGCGGAGGTGAGACCAGGTCGGCCGTCGTCGTCCTTGTCAGCATCATGATTTACGTGGCATCATATGCTCTGGGCCTGGGCAACGTGCCATGGATGCAGAGCGAGCTGTTTCCCTTGTCCGTACGTTCAGTGGGCAGCGGAGTTGCGACGGCAACCAACTGGGCAGCAAACTTTGCTGTTGGCTTGACATTTCTGCCGCTGATGGATGCACTGAGCCCGTCGTGGACGTTTGTTCTTTATGCGGCGGTCTGTGCCGTTGGGTATGGCCTTGTGTGGCGGATATATCCCGAGACGGCCGGCTTGAGTCTGGAGGAGGCCACGGCGTTGCTAGACAACGGATGGGGCGTGCGACGATGACTGAGCGGTTGACTTTTTTTTTTTTTTTTTAAATTTCATTTCATCTGATAGAGCAAGGGACATATTTCACAAACGCGGAATTAGAGTCAGTCTATTGCGCGATACGTACTTTTGCGGACTTTTCAGGGACCGCGTTGCCATGGTAGCTGTGTAAGAGTGTCTGGGATTGTGCAAGGTATGATGCAAGGTACCGCAGTCGGTGGCTGGAACCCTTTACCTGGGGGGAGGCTCGAGCACTGGAGCATTCTAGAAAACTTCCAGATGGCGCGTTTGTCGAGTAAATAGAGGGACACTTGCACACGGAATCAGTTGGATGCAACGGTTGGGTCGTGATGTATGTTAGTGGAAGGGAGACGCGCAGATTGTGAAACTGGATGGCACCTGGACTAGACCAGACTAGATTACCTCCTTGTTGTCTTATTGTCTTACTACGATTTTACGGATGAGCATACTGATCCATTAAACTGCGTGAAATGAATGTCTTGTCGTCAATCTCAGATGAAGCACCGCGCAGAGACAATGTGGTAGATCTACCGTAAATCTACAGAGTACCCAGTAGGTAGACAGTACGGGCTATTATTAGGACACAAACTCGTATCTCGCAGTGACCAACCACGGACCCTTTAAACTCGTGGTACATGGTTCCGTGCGTTGGGCAGCTATAAATAAAAAAAAAAAAAATAACACCCGCGCGGCGGCCAGTCACATTGAAATGCTGCCCAACGTTATAGCACACTTGAGCCACTAACAGCCTCCGGTTCCTGCGCTGGCGCTCTTCGTTTGATCTGCTGATGTGCAAGCTGCGCATGTCGTGCCCCCCGTCGATTGGCGGTGCGTCAGGGCTGGCCAGTCACTGGGACGGGATAAAAGATAGGGGGTTGAAAGAGGAAAAAAAAGAGAGAAAGCCCAACGATAAAAAAAAAATAATCCTGGTGTGTTCGTGCGTTTTATGTCGCTTCTTCCATCCGTCACAGCTGAGGAGTCTCGTATCAACGCTTCCATCTCGTTTCATCTCATCTCCATCTCCGGGAGAAGCTCACTGTATAAGCTTCCCCATCTCTCAGCACCTTGGTAGTCGACTGCACTGTTTCTTTTTCGAGTGCACGACAGCGATAACGAACCCTTGACCTCTGCGGCCTTGTCTGAGACACTTCTTCTTCTTCTTAAATCAGCAGTACTTCGTATTCTCCCCAACGCAAACGGAGCCTTTATGAACCTCCATCGGACCCGAAGCTTCTCCGGGCTACCTTGAACACTGGACTGGTTAAGGCACAGGTAGAGGCACAGGTAGAGGCAGAGGTAGAGGCAGAGGTAGAGGTACATGGCACGTGCAGTTCAGGTGGACGAACGGACTTGCGCTTACCACACACAGACCCCCTCTCGCTCTCTTCGCTCAACATACGAACCCGGCACACAAACCAGCCTCTCGCAACGCCATTCCTTTTCTTCTGCTTCTCTTGTGTCGTCGTCTCTTCCTCTCTGGCTGCCGGAGTCTTGCGCCGTGAATCCATCGCCACATCTGGCCTTTCGCTCCTGCCGCCGACTCTGTGTGTGTGCGCATCCCAAATACGGCCTCTTTGCTTCTGCCGTCTGCCGCTCGCTGGATGATGTGACGCTTGTTCGTTGTCGCACTCGACTATCGCTGTCTGTGTCTATAAATTGCTTGGACGAAACAACGCAACGCCCAAACGACCGGCTTACTCCGCATCCATCGGCATATATATATATATATATATATATATAATATATACATCCCATTACTCGTTCGTTCGTTCGCTCTCAGGTCCGCCACACGACGCTTTCCTCGACCCGCTAGCCAGCCACCCGTTTGGCTCCCGCGATCACGGCCCGTCGAGCGAATATCAGGGGGGAAGCCGATCTGACAAGAAACCACAACGCTTTCCTGTCTTTGGAAGGGGCCAAAAGCGAAGAAGAAGAAGAAGATTAGAAAACAGAAATAAGAAGCGAGACGATGCAGCCGCAAGCTTCTGCCGCCCAGAGGGCGTATTCGCAGCGGCGATCCCCAGGCGCGATGGATCCTGGGCCTCCGCCCAACGTTTCGGTGCGAGCCATTTCTCCTGGCATCCCGCCTGGCAACCCCCAGCGGGCGTCCAACGTTTCCATCAGATCCGCTCCATCCAGCAGCGGTTCAAGAAGAACAACTCGCGAGGTATGTCATCCCTTGTTTGTCCTGTTTCTGGCGCCTGGGAGGCGCAAATCCAGCGGCGCGACTCGAGCTGACCGTGCGTGCAGGGTTCATCCGGATCGGGAAGCGGCTCCAACATGCCCTTATCGCAAATCGAAAAGAGCGTCACTCACCTCCTTGTAGCCACCAAGCAGCTGCTGGAGACGCTGACGCAGTGGTCGCGCGGCCAAGCAACCGATGCGCAAGTCTCCGATGTCTATGTGCGATTAGGCTACGAGTTCAACATGGCTTGCCGGGCCTTTACGGCCATCAACGTCGACACCTCCGACCTCGGCAACGTCCCCGACCTACTGCGAAGCATCCTCGAGGCCTGCCTGAGCCAAGAAGCGAGTGCCGAGAGCTTGGAGAAGTATCTACCTAGGATTCGAGATATCATCATCAACCTGCTCCACGGTTTGAAGCGGAAACAGCAGAGATTGCGCCAGAAGCAAGGGCGTGATAGGGATGGCTCCGCTGTACCAGAGAGAACCACCAGCGTCAGCACCGTTGGAAGTGGAAGCGGCCTGGTCAATATGCTGGAGGACATGGACAGCCACCGATCGAGTTCGCATCGGCCGGGATCGGGTCCGCAGCAGAATGGTGCATCATCGCCCACGCGGCGCTTCAACGCTGATCGAGACCAATCTAGGGGTTCGGTCGCTTCAGAGTTGTCGTCTGCTTCAAGCACCACCATGCAAAACATGCCCGTTGTACTGCCCTACCCGACAGACGACTCGTCTCTGCCCGCAGCGCCACCGGCCCCAGAACTCAACATCGACGCTTTTCCACCGCCGCCTCCGCCACCACCGGATAAGACATCGAGTGCCCTGGCGGCGCTGCAAAAGGGTGGTGATTTGGAGAGAAGAGCGTCTCGAAGATATTCCCAGTACCAGATTTCAAAGCACCTTGGTGGATCCGGCAATGTCGTTCCCATGCTACCCTCACAGACTGGGCCGACGCCGAATAGAGGAAGGAAAGAAGCGAGAGAATCTCTCCGCGCCGTCCAGTCGCGTGAATCCGTTCGACATAGTCGGACTGCATCCCAGATCAAGGCTGGTTCCGGCTTCGACAACTCTCCCATTCGAGTACCTACCCGGGTAGAAGAGGAGGCCTTGCCTAACCAGCCGTCAGTGGTTGTCGAGAGCCCATCTGTGCAGACTCCGGATGACAAGTACGCCCCCAGCGCGACTCTCTCCGGTCCTCTGACCGATTCCAATCCTTTCATGACTGAAGGCCCACGCCCGGGATCCAAGAAGGAACAGAAAACCAAGCTAGACGATACACCAACATCAACCCCCCATCCCGCAGAGTCAAAGCCGAACGAGCCCTACTTCCAGGTTTCGCCTCCACCGACGCCGACCAAGGACCTGACACTCTTCCTCCAGTACAAGTCAAAGGTTAAGAAGATTGTTCTACCCGAAGGCCGCGACGAGCTTTCCATTGGGCGCCTGCAGCTGGCATTCATCGAAAAGTTTTCAATGGAACACGCAGCAAAATGGGACTGATTTGCCCGAGATCTATATCCAGGATCCCGTGTCTGGTGTGCGACACGAGCTGGAAGATTTAGGCGACATCAAGGACCGAACTGTTTTAGTGCTCAACGTGGAACCGCTGGATGAAGTTAAACGGCACATTGACGAGGGCATGTTTGCGCTCACCAAGATTGTTCGAGAGGTGAAGCAGAATGTTGATGACCAGGCCGTCACTCTCCAGCGGGTGTCGGATCGTCAACAGGAGGCGGCCAAGGAAATGGCCCAGATTGTCTTGGAGCAGGCCCAACAGATGCCCATTCCAGCTGCTGACGGAACAAAGACGCTCTTGGGAGCCGGTCGAAAGCTCGACAGTGGCCAAATGGGGGAAATCCAAAGCCTACAGCGCGATCTCACTATTCTCCGACAAACCTACTCAACTTTCCAATCCGAGATTCAGACTTCCATGTCCACTCTTCGCACCAAGGCCGCCAATGTCAAGTCTGTGGCTGCCAAGGCTGCGATCCCCGGCATGGACGGAGATGCCGGTTACGCCTATGTTTCCAACGGCCGGAAGCAACTTAACGCCGACTCCGACCGGTTGGTCGCCAAGGTTGACGATCTCCAAGATTTGGTGGAAGATTTGCGAAAGGATGTCGTGCACCGTGGCGTTCGACCGCTACCTCGACAGCTTGAAGGCGTTGCCAAGGATGTTACAACTCTTTCCAAGGAGCTCAAGGCAATGGAGGACTACATGCACAAGGAGAAGCCAATCTGGACCAAGATCTGGGAGAAGGAGCTTGAAGACGTCTGCCAAGGTCGTGATGAGCTGCGCATTATGGAGGAGCTGCTTATTGATCTGCGCGACGACTTGGAGAAGGCATCAGAGACCTTCACACTCGTTGAGCAGGCTACAAAGGAGCAGATGAAGGACAGCGGAACGAGTCACAGCGCTGGTACTGCCCGCACCTTTTCCAAAGGCCTGAACAACCTCGGCAACAGTCTTGACCAGAACGCCGCCAAGGAGGACATGCTGGGCGAGGTTCGAGCTTTACAGCCCAATCACCAGGATCGTCTAGAGGCAATCGAGCGTGCGGAGAAACTACGACAGAAGAATCTCAAGAACCACAACGACAATGCACTTCATCGCGAGATTCACGCCTTTGTTGCCGAAGGCAAGCTGAAGAAGTCGGGAGGTTTCGAAGAAGTTGAGCGCGCTCGAATCGCCAAAGACGACAAGATTCGACGTGAGGTTTGGGAGCGGATGAATGGCTATGCTGCTGGAGACGATGAAGAAGAAGAAGAAGAGGAGGAGGAGGAAGAGGAGGAAGAAGAAGAGGGCGAAGAAGAAGGAGAAGAGGTTGTAGAGGAGGAAACCAACGAAGGCAGCAACGGCAGCCAGCCTGGTTCACCCAAGAAGACGGATGGCGCCACGGCAGCTAATGAATCGTAATGAGACGTTGTCACGACTTCCTTGCGATAGACTGAGGAAGGGAAAGGGGTTGTATACTCTCTTTTTTGCCGGAGCATTTTCCTTTCGACCACCTGTGGCTTTGTACATGAACAACTTGAACGTCGCCCTTCTTTTCAAGTTCACTCTCCGGCCCTTACTCCTTTCCTTGATCCCCCCCTTTTTTTTTCTTTTCTTGTTAATGTTGATTGATATGAGGGAATCCAGTTGGACGATTGGACAAAGATATCCGTCATTATCATGACGTCTCCTTTTTTTTCTCCCTGTTCTTTTTTTTTCTGGGAGTATGTTGCTACATATTCCGTCTTTAGATTACCCCCCTCTGCTTCGCTACTGTTGATCGGGCTGGTCTGGTCTATCCTGTTTATTCGATTTTTTTTGGTATGAGATTGATGGTAAAGAAAGTATGTGTTACTTTTTTGTTTGTGGAAGAGGGGAAGACTTTATTGATGGGATGGCTTTTGATGGATGGACTGATTGACTAATTAGCTTGTGATTGAATTCATAGCGGAGGCGAATGACGGATTCTGCTTTTATCTATATCTTGTTTATTTATTATTATATCAGTTGGCCTTTTTTTTCTTCTTTTTTTAGTCGTTGTGTTGCATGTAGGTTGGATTTTTTTTTCTTTCGTCAGGCTTTGCTGTAGATTGGAAGAGATTGGGAATCCCCCCGTGTTTTTGCTGAGAATATGGCGGAGTGTGTTGCTGTTTCTGTGAAAGATTGGTTAGTGGAGATGTTTAAAGCAAGAATATATACGCGAGTCCGAGTCCATTTAAGACATGTAGCTGTTGATGCAATCGTAGAGCAAGTGATGAGAATTGAGCCAGAAATAGCATAACATCAGTTAGATAACCCTCTTATGTCGACAAAGAGTAAATGTACTCGAGATTCCCTTAAAATACCATGCATTGAAAAAAAAAACTCCAAATCATCCCAACAATGCTAGTTTCTTCATCCCTGATATCACCGGCGGCTCCATCTTCTTGCCCTGCTCTTGCATCCACTCCTGGAACACGCCCTCGCCACCCGTAGCTTTCCACTCATTCGCAGCAACAGCCTGTTGTTGATCCTGCTGCTGCTGTTGCTGCTCCACCGACACGGCAAACACTTGCCTCACAGCAGCCTCGCACGCCTCCGTGACGTCTGCCATGAGCGTCTCCGCCGCGCGAGCTCGCTCCGCCATGCCTCTCCTCACGAGAGCAAACACCAGCCTCTCCACCTCGGACTTGGACGCCTCCACACGCTCGACCAGTCGCCGCACGCTGTTGACGAGATATTCCTCCTCGTACACGGTGCCCTTTCGCCCTCGGGCACGCTTCTTCTCCTCTCGCCTCCGGTTCTTGCTGGTAGCTCTGCTGACGCCCGTGCCGGCGGTACCAACGCTGCCTGCCTTGCCCGTATATCGCGTGAACAAACTCGCCGAAGTGCTAACGCGCGAGCTTGCCGCCACGGAGACATCATCAGGGATATCCATCCCGCCAGCACGCTCGCCCTCGTAGAACGCAAGAGGGTCTTCAGCTGCCTTGAGTCTTAGTTCAGCAACGCGAGGGACCTGTGCGCGGAGCTGAGCTTTGCAGTCGGCCAGGAACTCTGTAGTTCGACCAAGCGCCTCGGCGAGCCCGACGTCAATGGCAGACTCGAGAAGGTCAGGACGTGAGTTCTGAATGACGAGGCGGATGGCTTCGGCGAAATGGTAGCCGCGGCAGAGACACTTGACAGCCATCTCGAGCGAGGATAGGTAATCGAGATGAATGGTGGCGGCAGCGGCAAAGTCCTTTGCCTCCCAGAGAGCATCTGCAAGAGCGGTGGCAAGCTCGGCTTTGTTGTCTGCGGAGAGAGGGGGATCTTGTTGGTAGGCAGTGAAGAGACATTCTTGCCAACATGTGGCGCCGGCTGAGCGGTAGCAGCTGGTGGCTTTGGCATAGTTCTTGATTGATTCATATGCCAGGCCTGCTTCGCGGTATTGAGACTTGGATTCTAGGTAGATGGCGTAGATTTCAGTCAAAGTCTTCAAGCGCGGCGGGTCGTATCGGTAGAGTTTGAGGGAATCTCGGTAGAGGTCGTGCTTGCTGGTGTAGTTGCACAGCTCGTCGAACGCATCCAGAGCTTGGAGATGAGCCAAGGCCTTTTGTCGGCGGGCAAGATGATTGTCAATCTCAAACTTGCGACGAAGATCGGAAAGGACATGGAGGTTCTGAATGAAGGGGAGGTATTCTCTTGGGTCTCGCTGAGACTGCTGCGCAACGAGCAAAGCAAGGTCAAGATTGTATAGGCCAAGGGCGTTCTCATACACCCGGTTGACATCTACCAGGAAGCAAATGTGCTCCACTGCCTTTTCTGCGAGCTTTTCATCTTCTTGCATGAGTTCAGCAACGAGCGTCAGTCCGTCATCCATCGCAGGAGGGACCTTGCAGACATGGGCGGAGATGATGTTTTGGAGATGGGTCGCCTTGTGAGACTGAAGGGCCTTGAGAACTGCGTCACAAATGGCATTGACCTTGGAGCCGTGAGGCTTTTGTGAAGGCAGAGGTTCAGGGGCTGCATTGATGCCGTAGGACTGGGCTTTTGTCCGCTTGGTGTCTTGATACATGGTCTGCGTGACATCTTCCTCTCTGTGAAACAAAGTTAGTGGTTGGTACTAAAGAGCATTTTCATTAGAGAGCCTTGGTTATCCGTACCTGAGCGATGAGAGGAAGAGATCAATGTAGGAAACCTGCTTTAGTTGGTCCAAGAAGAGTCCGACGCATGAGAGGAACTGCTCAGGCTTGTGGTCATAGAGAATGTTCATATCGACTCGCTGTGATCGGCAGTATGAAAAGGCTCGAGCATAGTTCTTTTCCTCAATGAGGCTTCTGATGCCAGCAACTACCATGGCTCTGGGGAAGATGGTCTCCAGGTTGCCTCGTGGCATCTGGAGCACGATGCTCATGTTGGATGGCATCGCGGTCACTAGACGGGAACCACGCTCCACGCTGCGACACCGCTCATCCTTTTCGGGATCATCGCCAGGAACCTCCAAATCTGATCCAAGTTAGCACGCCATCAGCCATGTCTATATCTCACAACACTTTAAACTTACCCTCGACATCTGCCACCAGATGCACGTACTTGACGAAGTGATTGCTCGTGGTGAAGATGAGATGGTTTGGCGTAACGATGAAGGATGTGCAGTTCTTGGCCAGCAGTCTAGCGTTTGCAAACATGTGGCCCGATCTTGAAAGACCAAAAGCCATCTCAACGTCATCATGCTTGCTGACTTGGAACCACGGAAGCTGTGTCGTGAATTGAATGGGAAGAAGGTCGTCACCAGAAGTAGAAAGCCTATACAATTTACCGGTCTGATCTTGGCCGTAGCTTTCCACGGTAGCCTCATCGTCCCGTGTTGTGGTGGCAGCCAGAGTCAGACTGCTGTCCAGCATGCTAATCTCGGCAGAATTTCCTTGGCCAGTAGATACAACCAACTGCAGATGGCCCAGGTCGTCTTGGTAGCCCATACAACGCAGGCTGTTGTCGGACACCCAGCAGATTCTCAGGGGTATGTGGTGCTCTGGCATATTAGGGGTATCAAAGGGCAGCTTGAGCCGCTCCACTGGCCTAGTAGATCTTCCATTCCTCAAGGGCAGCTCGTAGAGATCCACGCCTTTCTGGTGCAGGACTGCGAATAAGGAGTTTTGGTGTCCAAACGCTACATCAACAACAGAGGACTCTGCCCTGACCTCGAACAGGGCAATTGGAGGAGGCACGTTGGCAGTGCGAAAGGGGGTAATCTTGACAGTCTCGCCATCGACGACAGCAACCACGCCGTTATCGTTGGGTAGCCGGCATGAACCCCGAGATGTGTGGAAGATTTGCTCAGCCAAGATGAGGCTCCCGGCGGATGCTGCCGCAAACCGGAGCGCCTTTTCTGAATGCCACGCTAGGCAGGCGAATCCTGGCTCCATGGCAATTTCTTGCTTGAGATACCAGTGGTAGTTGCCCATGGTCCATAGCTGGATGGTATCCGTGAGAATGACTGCCAAGACTGTCGAATCCGAGTTCCACTCGAGTCGGATGCGGGCGTCACTGGCATCCAAAGCCGTCCCGTTGGGCGATCGCAGAGTAAACTGTCCATGTCGTAGGCCGTTGCGCTCAAAAAAGACAACATCGACTCGGTCCGTCAAGCGCTGAATACCAGCAATGAGGTTGCCGGACGGTCTCCAGCTCAGAGCACCTTCAAACCCATCGACGGGCTCGCTGGCGCTGTCGAGCTCTCCCTCACGAGAGTACACCCTGATTACTCGTCGAAAGCCCTCTTGGGCCGAGTTGATGGCCACAAACGCGCCATCTCCGCGCCAGCTAATGGATACCGCCCCGTCCTCGTGGGTGCTCGCAAGGCCCTGGTCGACCTTCTCAGGAATCGTGGGATCTCGGAGGGCCTTTGCGCCGCGGCCCTGGAACTGTGTTTCCTTCTTACCCCAACCAACAGACACATGCTTTGACGCCTTGAGGTCCTCCTCTGTCATGGTGACTTCAGCAACGGGGTCGAAAGCGCCTCCCATGAGGACAACAGTGTCGGCCTTTGTGACCACGGCAAGCAGCTCCTCGTCCGGGGACCATCGTGCGGCCGCAATTCCGGCGTCAATCGACCCCATAATCTCAATGTGAACATGGCCGGTCGAAAGATCCTCCCTAACCGTAATGATGTCACCGCCTTCGAGAACGAGACATGTTGTACCACTGCCGCTCAAGTGGTGGATATTGACGATGCGGTCGACGAGGAGATCGGGATTGGGACTGGGCGCATCCCATCGAGTGAGTACGCGACGGTTTCTTTGGAGAGCCTGTACGTCAGCATTTGTTTTCCCTTGTTCTACACAGCCGCGAAGATGGGAATTTCGTAAAGAGAGAGCAGAATAAGCAGGGGGGAAAAAGAAGAGAAAATCGTGCCCCGCCCCGCCTCCGTCGCAAAACACAAAAACGAAGCAGCAAAAACGCACATGGAATCAGCGTCGGACAATCTGACCAGCTCAATCGTCGGGTTCTCGGCAGTCGGGCCGATGGTGCACACAATCTCGTCATTCTCGGGATCCCAGCAGGCGGCGGTGATGTCGGGATGCCGCCATCTCCCGAACCGGAGGTTGCGAAGGTTGCGCATCGTGAAGAGGCGGCTTGGAGGGGCTCAGCGCATGAGCAGGAGAGAAGAGCGATGCCCTTGTCGATGGGCTGATGGATGGAACGAGTGGGAAAATCGGGTGACTGGCCTTGGATCCTCGTCTTGTTCGTTTTCCTGCTCCACGGGTGTCTTGTATTGCCCTTTTTGGAAGTCGAGCGTCGTGGATGGTGAGGCTATGGGATTTTATCTTGTTCAAGAAAATAATTTTGGCTATTTTTTTTTTCCTCCAAGGCTGGATGCGCATGGATGACTCGCAGCCTGAAGCCGTAATTTTTGCGGCAGATCGGCGCTAGCAAGGGCCGTTGATTAACGTTTTGACTGAGCACAGTGTATGTGGAGTGATCACGGAGGAGATGCTTCTTTTCATGATTACTGGTACATGAACGCATTATGCTCTATGAGATGATTAGTGTAATCCGGTAGTCAACTGTCGGAAGTAAAAAAAAAAAGAAAACGGATTTAGCAAGGTATTGACATGGAAGTGCATGCGAGAATCTGTCGGCAAATGCTGGCGTTGATGCTGCATGCACAAACATGGTGCGTCCAATGCAACCCCCCGGCCTCATCACCGCCTGTAAATCAGCCATTTGCAGCGTCATCAGCGGCCTACAGTGCGCTGTTGCCATTGGCCTCCAGCGGCAGATGACGGCACTCGGGCGAATCACGGGCAGCCTCCAGCCTCGGGAATCAAGTTCTGGTCCTGCAACCGTTGGAAGCTAAAGCACATCAACCGTCTTCTTCCGCCTCTCCTCCCTTTGCTCTGCTCCCTTGCTGTCCCCTCTGCCAAATGCAATTCAGTAGCACCTTCATCTTTGCATGTGCTGTTTGAATCTCTGAGCATCGCGAATCGACCACCTACACTCGCAGCCGGCAGCGTTTGATTCTCCAGCATCTCTCGTCGAGCCGTCACTCGGCGGTCAAACTCCACCATGGACGTCTCATATGTTCCTCACGCCGAGCGCGTTCGCCGCAAGAATCGATCTTCCACCAACATCAACCATCTCTCGCTGGCTCCTCTGACGACGAAGCTTCCCATCGATGACGATGAAGCCATTGTCGACGCCGTTGCGCCTCTGTCGCGCCCGAGCACCTCATATCTGCAGGGCAAGTCTGCTCCCACCACGCCTCGGCTTCTGGCTAGCTCCGCAACCAAGCCTCGGTCACGGTCGAGGTCGCATAACCGGACACCGTCCGCCTCGGGCGCCCCAATCACCAAGAGCAAGTCGTCGTCGCACCTCACCGGCGGCCATGCGGCGAAGAAGGCTGCAACCGGCACATTGACGCCCCGCCGGCGACACGACGAGGGGACTGACGGCGATTGGCTGCTGAGGACAGGCGCATTGATGACTTTTGAGGCGAGAGAATTCAAAGGCCAGTCGTGGCTCGTCTCGCGGCAGAGCTCGACGAGCCTCACGGGCATCCGCAGCATCGAGGACGTGGCGTTTGAGGACGAGCTGGCGCGCGAAAGAGAGATGACGAGCCTACTTACAAGCCGGCGTGGCAGTCTGGCAGACGATGACATGTCCATTTCCGTGATTGGCAGCAAAATACACAGCCGGTCTCACAGCATTCACGGCAGCCGGAGTCAACTCATGACGCCTGTAGAGCGGCTCCTCGACGACGGCTCATATTTCCCCAACCATGAGTCGCTTGCCGGGCCCGACTTCATCGACCTGGACGAAAGACTAGAGGAGCTGGAGCGAGACACGGTAGAGGACGCCGAGGCCGCAGTCAAGAGGCTGATGCGGCGAGGCAACGCGGGCAAGGCTGGGTGGATGACGAGCTTCATGGGGTGGAATCTCTTTTCGGTGGACGAGCAGGAGGAGACGGACGACGAGTCAGAGTATGACGAGTCACTGGCGAATTCGCGATCACAGGATGACCGGAGCGCTTGGCTTCAGCGTCACGTCGAAGGTCCTCTGGACCCGGAGGACTTTGTGCCGCCTCCAACGACTGACGAGGGAAGCTGGAGCGATGCGGCATGGCTGCTCAGCGTAGCGTCAAAGGTGATATTTTGAGAATGGAGCATCCTTCTCCGGCAGCAGTAGTAATGGATTCTCTCTTCAAAGCCGGCCTCTTGAGCTTGTCATTCCATATTATATTCTTTTTTTCTCTCTTTATTCTTTCCATCTATTGTATCAATAGCAGTGGTGGTTTTTCCCCCGGATGAATCGATCAATCAGTCGAGCTGCAAGTGGATACAAGCTGTTTTGACGGATGGAAACCAGAGCAGTGCATGGCCGTCTTGGTCCATACAATGAATGCCATCCAATGTCTGCTTATCTAGGTATTAGATTGTACAATATCCATGGATCCCATTCCAACCACTCACTCTCCATGTAAAGCATACAACCATCTTTGCACATTGCATTAATGCACACAACGCACAACATGCATAAAGAATATCCCGGCCAGGACCAAATCTCCACCGCATGTCTAGCTTTAGGCACGGCTCGTCAGTCTCCCTGGCCCTCGCCATCTCCCATCCAGCTCAGCTCGTTCGGATCGAGAGACGGGCAATACAAGAACCCCCGGCCTCGGTTCCGACGGTTGGGGCCTTGTCCATGCCGTGTCCCTCACGGCAAGACGTTGTTAGAGACAAGCCGTGCCAGGCTGTACTCAGCACGAGTACAAGCAATTTCCAGCGCCGCGGGACTTTGAATTCCCCCGCAGAGGCGCTCATTGGGCAGAGGCACAGACACCGTGTCTCTCGATGGACAAGGGGATGTGCGTCCCAAACCAAGCCCAGAGAAAGAAAGGGTCCTTGGTTGTGCATGGATGTGATTCATGACGCCCAACAGGAGCGGCAGCATGTATGCAATGGTGTAATGCCATGCCATGCCATGCCATGTCATGTCATGTATGTACAGGTGAGGTATGCACTCAAGGCTTCACAAGCAAGTTTCTTCCAGCTTCACGGCGTCCAAGGCATTGGGTACGAGTTGGCCCCGACAGCAGCCCATGCATTCGCCGTGCCGCTAGCTCTCACAGCCCATGCAAGCCACCCAATAACGAGCCGGCAAAGGGAGAGACACTGGAAGAGGGGGAGAGACACTGGAAGAGGGGGAGAGACAGCTGGAAGAGGGGGGCAAATGGCTCCCCG